>MU388271.1:0-125732 GCA_022578535.1 Jackrogersella minutella
CTTCCTTAGGGAAATCGATAAGAAATTTCAAGGGTTAAGATTTCGAAAGATCTATTTTTAGAAAAAAGACCTTCGGGCGGCGGTCGTGGGGATACTAGGTCAAATATCCTGCAGACTGGCTTATTAAAAAGCCCTTCTCCTGAAGATCAAAATAGATTTTAGATCATGCAAAGAGGCCGAGTACCTATTCCTCAGCTCGCTTAAAGACGACAACACCAAAAGTCCTGGATTTTGACTTCTTACTTCTCCTGATCAACAACACTCCTCTTTTACTAGGTTATTATCTGACCACGGCATAAATGAATTTACTTTTCGCTATGGGGCCTACCAGGTATTGGATCCCTTCAATATTGACGCGATTGGACGAAGACGCTGAGGATGTTCTTGAGGTCTCTGAGAATAAAGAGGACTCTGATTCAGACTAACTCGAAGGTTGGAGTCTTGATTATCTTGAAGAAGGGGTTGTTATTGTATTTTATTGATTTGCAGCCTTCTCTTTAGGTATTAGGGGGCGATGTTTGGAATTAATATAATGAGGCTGGTCGGGGTCTTTGGAGTTCTTGGAGTATCAGCGTCTATATATATATACCTAATACCGATAATTATTGGTCACAGCGAAGACTGCGAAGTCACGAACCCTCAATTCGACGTTCCAGTCCCTTTTTATCTATCAGAAGCTGATATTTATCTATCACGTTGAGTTGGAATATTCGAAGTTTTTGCGAATATTGGATATCCATAGATTTTTATCTTCATCTGATCTATTTCTCTTGACGACGCCAAAGACTAATATCTATAGTATTCAGATAATTATCTAGCCTCTGCAGATAAAAATCGATGGATTTAGATATATATCTATGCTTTGCCACCGTAGGGACGACATGCTAACTACGTTCTAGAATTAATGTGGACATGAAAATTTGAATATTGTTAAATAAAAGCTTCCCCGGGGACGACATGAGTGGATAAGATGAAGAAAAAACTAGAGTTAGGCATTGTCTTTGGGTCCTGATGAGCAACATCGCGGTTCACCAAGTTGATCGAGGATAATTCTTAACCCGTGATTGAACATCGCGAAGAAAATATTTCGGCACTCTGGTTTAAGAGTTAAGTAAGTAATAGATAGGACGCGCAATTAGTTGAACCCGGATGGAACCGGTTAATGAGGACTACGCTTGGTATAAAGCTTATATTGCCGAAATCCCACGTGGATATCTCAGGGGTATCCCACCCACGCACGAATGGGAGACTCGGCATCTCCGAACCCAACCAATAGCCCGAGTCAAATATACTAGACGGTTTGTCCGACTTATATACTGTTGTTTTACCTTCTCCTGAGAATAATTTGGAGTTTGATCTTGCCCCTGACATATCTCATGAATCCAATTTTTGGAACGCCAAAATAATCCTCTGAGTGCCGTGATAGCCATCACTTCCGGTCTCCAGATTACCGAGGCGTTATTCGATATTCTAATGATAAAACAAGCTCGTCGAATTCCTTGGCCTGAACACCTCTCGGAACGCTAGAAGACTAGTCTCGGCCCACTCCGCCAGCCGCAACGCACATTATCTAGCCGGGTATGTGAAGTAGGTTAGGTGACCAAAATCTCGTCTTCGTTGGTCATAAGAATATGCTCTGCGATAAACTTGCTTTATATCAACTCTAAGAGATTTCCTGGAAAGAAGTGAGATTTTTCGATCCAATGAACGTGTCGATTTCGGTATAATAGAGTTACGCCAGACCTATGTTCTTGCGGGAATGACGAAGCCTACCGTTAAGACGGGAGAGTGATCGTCAGCACCTGTGATTTAAGCTTCTAATCTCAAAAGGAGAGTTGAGCAGAGTTGATGGCAGGAAATTCTCATAAAATTCATGGAAGCGGAATAACTATACGAACATCTTAGAACTTAGGTTACTTATTTTTATTGATGTAGAGAAGTTTTTCAATGGGATATTTTATACCAATATTCAGCGAGCCAGAAATAGCCAAATACCCAGAATGTTCTTGGTACGTAGATTAAATTTAGGGACGATCCAGAAAATGGCCCGCGCCGGCCACGCAACCGCCAAACTTTGTTAAGCTCAAGTTTTAAAGTGGCAAGCTGTTTTTACCCCTTAAGGAAATACGAGTCTAAAATCTTGGATATGGACACTCTGTTTTCTCACTAGACCTACCCCTAGGTATACGTAATTGCTGCTTATTACTTCATGATTTTATCATGAAATCAAAACAGAAACAAAGTAGAACATAACGGTTAGATCGAAGGAGGAATCACATAGTGCTTCTTTAGCTGACCGATCTTGGGGGGAATTTATGAAGCATTCCAAGAGTGCCTCTGATAGCAAGTCTACAGACAAGACCCTGACTTTCTCATCAACATCTATAGGTATATAACATCTGTATGAAACAGCACAGAAATAGACCATGTGATCTTGTTTGAATCATGTCCAGCCTCGTTAATCTCTCCAGAAGATGATTTACCCCTGGCCTAGTTCTAACACATCGTGAAGATAGCAGTCCTTCTATCTGATTCCTAAAAGATAATGTGCCTAGGTAGTTCTTGATTTTCAAATACATAGGCATACATTCTCTGAAATCTAGAATGCCATTCTTCAACTCCTAGTAGGAATTCTATTTCATTAAATGTGGACAAGATTGATAACTACTGGTTAGATATCACAACGATCTATAATTGGCGCTTTCAATACAAGGTTATTCACAGCTACCCATTCATCCGATGGGAGCTAAAGTCATCCCCTCTACAATGATTACCATGCATGACGGGATGTGACCAATAGAGTATTGACAAAAGGGTTCCTCCTTGCGCTAACTCTGCTAGATCTCAACGTTGGGTTCAGATTATTAGCAGAATCGCCTACTAGCAGCGGACAGCATCTACATATCTCTAGAAAATGTTGAAAGGGCGAAAGGCCGAGCAATACCTGTCTTTCCGATTCATTCCCATAAGCCTCTCCGTGGGAAAGCTAGGAATAGCATGCATACCGGCCGTATGGATCGCCCTAAGTTGTAGTATATCTGATTTTTTGCTTAGGCCGTGTGTGTGTGCCAAGGCAGGTCCTTTTGCACACGGGAGTTGTCGTAGAACCTGTGACTCCTCTGGAAGATCTAGGGAGGATCGGGTTAGAGCTTCGCGAGCTAGATAAAAATTTAGCCCGTAAGCTCAAGACTCTAAGGCTTACATGACGGACGCAGGTCCACGCCGGCTCTCCTAGCCAGTGATCGTTAGCAAGTCCCCGGATCGACGATGCTAGACAGGGTATCATGCATGGAAGCTGTAAGGTTCGCGGACAGTCCGGGGTAGATTTCCACACAGAAAGCTATGCTCCAATCACATACAGAAATTCCGGATTTGTGCGTAGGTATGCTATGGACACGAAGACCTCTAGGGACAGGGGCTGGCAAGAGAGTTCAGCGGACTTCTGAGCTGTCTCTTATCTTCCCCCCATGGCTAATCATAGGTGCTGTGTGATACCATCATATGACTTCATATTTAGCAGAACGACGAGGTGATTACAGAAGATGAGAGGTGTGCCGACACTTATTATTTCCAACAAGCTGGACCACAGCAGCGTCTGCGCCGCAACGTTGACCCCCCCATTTCATCATGAACACCTTTAGTGAGCTCAAGAGCCGCCTTGACTAAATGTATCGCCTAACACCGGTGGAACGTAATATTCCAAGCACGAATACATCAAGTTAGTTGATTAGCTCAAATAGCCATTTCTTAGCTAGAGGTCGATTCTGGAACCCAGCTCCCCCGCGATGTCGAGATAACGAAATCCGTTCCATTTGAAAAGTCGATGGGAGCTTGAAAATGGCGATTCGTCCGCGGAGATCGATTTCTATATCGACAGCTTAGCCGCTTTGCCGATGGAGCTCAGATTTGCAACGACTATGGGAGCTAGCTCTCGGCTACACCAGGCGCTCAGCGGCATAACCGCTGAACAGCGTTGGGCGGGCTTACCAGGATGAGGGTCTCAACAGGAGGCTAGTCTTCTAGGGGCTTGAAAACTCGACCCTGCTCTTCTGCTAGCGGGTGATTTCTGTTAGGTTGGTTTGCCGGATCTCTGCCGATCTAGATAGAACCCAGTGCTAGTCCTGGTTAGGCGGACTTGAGGATGGCTAACTCTTATGGATGAATGACTTATTGCGTAGATAGTCGATGCTAACAACGTAATAAGCACCCTAAATTATATCCATTGTTAAAGGATGGTTGCTTCTCCCGACCGTTTTCTAGGCTAAAGATCACTAGACTGAATATGAGGTTCAGAGGTGAAGTCTTCTACACATGGATCCTCACAAGAGCTCGATCTGTGAGGGAGTAATCGATAAGGAGCGCTAAACACGACTAGCTGGATCGTTAAATCTATTCATGGATCGGCACTGAGTGGGATTTATAAACTATTAGGAAAGCAAAGGTGGATTAAGGATTGAATCCTTATTGGCATTTCGACAAGGCTAGCGATAGGTATCTCCAGATCTAATCTAAGTATGTAATTGCCAACAACCATAACATAAAGATTCCAGTAGGCTCCGTAGGAGCCGTAATGCCCCTTTGTGCCTGAGCCATACTAGTCAGACCTCATTAATTCATATCCCAACCTGAGTACTCAGGGGCGGTTTTCCCCTTGCACTGACTTAGCTATGCAGCTTTAGGTAGCGTCGTGCGAATCAATCCTCCACGGACCATTTCTGCTATTGCCACATGTGGTTCTTGAACCCTTCCTTTCCTGACGTAGACTGCTCCGGTAGAGTGGTTCACGAATAGTGTCCTAGCGATCCCGCCGGTCCCGTTTTGTATGCGTAATATTGTATTATATTATATATGTGACTAGCTCAGTAGTCGCGTAAATCATTTGCGCCCAATGACGGCGCAAAGTAGCGGGGCTCATGGTGAAATAGCGATCCACCGCCGATGAGGTATCGTCCCTCAAGTCGATCGAGGCGAGATTATTATGAGCCTGGCGTAAATGTGGCATGTGGGTTGAATAGACTCATGTAAGAGTTTATGAGATTAAATGAAGCTACCCATAGATTCGAGCGATCTAGTAATATAGTGGTCGCGGTCAAAGAATGTGGGCGCTTTGTCGATTAAAGGGCGTGAAAGGGGCATAAAATGCCCCACTGGTGAAGTTGATTCCAGTTGCTGAGTTAAGTTTAGATGTAGCTGATGCGTAATGTTCCAAAAATGGTCTTTCATTCGGGTGGGCAAGATCCAATATGATGCCCGGGTATTGTCGTCCTCCTACCACGTCCTCCAAGCACCGATAATCTTCAATATGTGATACTAAAAACATGTCATTCCGACATGAAGGTCGGTTCATCAAAACTGGCATCTTCCGATCTGTGAAATCTGGTGGACATGTTCTATTGTTGATGGAGTCGTGTGATATTGCATGGGGTGGTACATGTTCCACGGTTGGAAATGATACGTTGGGTTGATGGGCATAGCGCCAATTTGTGAGCACCCATAATCTGGAAGCATATGATGAGCATTTGATTTTATAAATAAGATTATTAGGGGAGAAGACTAACCGGACTTTATGCTGTCAAAACCACCATCGCTGCGTTCACAAGAAGTAGGAGAGTCACTGATCGACGGTAGACTGGACCTCTCTAAAGATGTGGATGGAGCGCTGGAAGAAATGTAGTTACCCCCATAGTCATCTGTAGCTCCAGAGGAGGCAGGGCTTGAGGCTGTGGATCCGATAGAGTATGCTACACCCGGAGGCCACGATTCTGTAGCATCTGATATGTTGCTATAAGAAGCCATGTTCTGCAGCATTGGGTAACTTGTAGCAGAGTGTGGAAATGAAGATGGACGAGTGGGGCTTGAGTTGTGGAATACTGTAAATGTGTTAGTATCTATTTTACGGGAAGATCATGTTAAAGTATAGGACATACCGGCTTGGTAAGGGTCATTTGTATCGGTGTTGCGCAATCCCATGTTCCCTCGTAGTTGACGAACTTCCTCCTCGAGAGCCTCGTTTTTTTGGAGCAAGCTTTGAATGGTGTGATCTCTGTTTTGCTGGCTTCGAAGATCTTCTATCTCCCTCTCGAGATTTTCAATATGCTCCTTCGTCCTTGCTCGAATCGCTCTTTGGGCTTCCCGATCATTTGCACGCTTTCGAGCCAACTGTGCAGGAGTAAGACTAGATACACTCCTTGTGCCTATAACCCACGAGTCAACTCTGTTTTCCAGTTTTGAGATACAGTTAGTCTCACCTTTCCGCTTCCCAGACTTGGTGCTCTCCGGTGATGAATTCATATTGATGGGCATTACCAACTTCAAGTTCGGCAGAGGCGTGTTTCTGAGGTAGAGTGATCGAGTAGCGATCATACCTAAAAGCACAGATTTATAATATCGATATAGTAGAAGTATATAGTCTGAAAGAGAAGACTATTCAACTTCGAGATTGTTTAAGTTTGAAAGATGATTAAACCCCTGGATAGATTACTCGCGGGGGGGTGGCACACATAAATAATGGTAAACAGATTATCTCTCTGGGGTTGGTTATTGTATGTAGCCGCAATTCCATTGGAGCAAGGCATGTGGGCACGTAGCTAATCTAGCACGATTCGAAGGTTCATCTCATGAGAGACTTGATATCAGGGGCTCTCCCTGGAATCGCAAGTATGCAATGTTAGGTGCCTATAGTTACTAGCTAGTTAGTAGGTACCTTCTGTACACTTTCACATAGTGGCTACGTCTATATGGACAAACCGATGAGATACTTGTGGCGGCGTTGTGGCACACAGTCAAATTTTCGATCATTCTCCTGGGGTATACTGCACACCAATTCACCCAATTTTTTAACTATCCGATGGACGGTCCCGAAGGTTAAGATCCGCTATGTGCTAGCGCCCTAGGAAAAGTTGACATACTCAACCCTGTCTCGAGTATGCCGGGCCACCCTCGTTCATACGGGTCGCGAGAAATGGTACTAATCGCAAGGTCGATGATGGTAAATAGACTTCACGCTACAGTACTAGTTGCGGATCATTGTGGACTGGTCCATGATCGCTCACTCCTGCACATGGAACCTGTGAGTAGATCATCACACGTTAGTAAGAGGATGAGATGAACCTGATGCGTAGATGTCCGAGAATCCACTTGTGTGAGCTTTCCCAGGTTGCTTGATGACCACGAGCGGCGTAAAGGGAGCGTCTCTAGTAGAAAGCTTAGATGGTCAGCCGACGAATGGGAGGATATACTAACCCGTTGCGCTACCCAAACTCCCTCATTTTGATGCTTTGGATCTGCTAGCGATCAATGTTGGTGAGAACAGTGAGTTTGGCTTCGTCTATATGCCAAGGTGAGAGATTACCAGCCATTGAATGAGGATTACATATTTAGAGTATACTTATGCGGAAAGCGTTATTTGAATCGCCTTTTCCTCCATCGATGTCTTGATGTAAAGTGTTGCTTATGCTCCTTACAAGGACGGTTTCGATCATCGCAGGTCGCTATACAAACCTTCCGGCATATCTGGATGAGACCTCATAGAACCGCAGAAAGATAAGGCTGATTGATGCCCACCTGGTAGGTATTAGGGAGTGCAGATGATATAGCGCTTTCTACCTAGATCCGAGTCTGGGCTTTTATATCTAGTAGCTACCCCTCTAGATAGGGTCAAATGTCGCAGTGTCGCAGGTTATTCACACGTCATGAATAGCTATCAAATATCTTAATGCGACACACTTAAAGAAATGGCCAAATGGGAATATGATATGAATCCCTTCGTAAATGGCAGTGTTTATTAATGGTCATTCTGCGATGTCTCATCAATATTAAGAACCCCAAGGCTAAGTCTAGCCGGTTCGATATCATATATGGTCACAGACTGCAGGTTTGGCTAGTACGTGATACTAAGTCGAATGCCAGGAGTATGCAGCGTGGGGATGCAGAACAAGGGAAACGCAGACGACTGCAGAAAGATGCAGACTGACACGGCACTGTACTGCAACATCAAACCCAATTGCCGACAATTGTTCAAATAATGAGATGGTATATCCCTAATCTTGGGAGACATTGGATAATTCAAGTTGTTGGATGATGCGGCTGCAGACCGCATACGAGGCCGCGCGCGCTGCACACGCTACAGTTGAGGTTAAGGTACCAATCCATTTGGGGTATAGCGAGTATGATAGTGGAAGCTTCCACTATACTCTGGTAGCCATGCGTCTAGACCAGTCGGTTTTTCGAACCATTGCTAGTCCATAGCACACAGTCGTTAGGACATCCCAAAAATATAAGGGAAATACCAAACGAAAGACTGCCATCCCATCTAACATCCCATCCAGGTTTCTCTTTGGTCCCACCTGATGGATGATGGGGGGAAGTTGAAGAGTAGGGCGTCATGCTATTTCGGGATTAACGTCTTTTACTGCTGATACCAACTCTTCCATGTCCCCAACTTCTGTAGGTCCCGACATGCCAGACGGGGGTAGAGCCCAGTCGGGAAGAGGACTAACGTAGCTCCAATCACCACCTGCATCCTCATACCGAAGACTATGTAGCCATAAGGAGAGCTCTTGCAGTCCCGGGTCCGTGTATAACGGAGTGTCGCAGACTTCACAAAGTTTGCCGGACATCTTTTCTGCCTTCCTCTTGTAATAAGCATCTACCACCTCGTCGTGATAAGCGACCGCGTCTGCGACTTCTTCTTTCCCCATACGGCCAAGACGCGTGATGATATCATCATCGGTGTTTTCAAGGGCCTCGGGGTCATTGTACCCAAGTTGAAGCCCCCAAACCCTTTGATTAGCATATATGGGATCATTTTGGATGGGATGTCCTAGATGCTGAAGATGGACCCGGATTTGATGGGTCCTGCCGGTGACTGGCAAGCATCGTACGATCGAATACCCCTCCTTACCCAGCCACGGCTTGCCCTTCTCCGTAGTAATGACTTCTGCTTCCGAATGATCATCATTCCCTTCTCGTTTCCCAGGGCCACGAGGGGGGTAAAACGCCAACTTTTTGAAGACCGTCCGGGCTGCTTTCCCGGTTGCTCGTACTCGATTCAGCCCAAGTTTAGGAGAGATCTGAAGTAAGGGCTCATTGCAGACTACTTCCTCGTCAGGGAAGTTTCCAATAACTCTGGCAATGTACTCTTTTCGTACAGTTCTTTGTTTAATCTGTAGGCTCAGGCTGTCTGCAGCTTTGGGATGTTTTGCGACGAACATGATACCACTGGTTAACCTGTCGAGCCTGTTGCAGGTATATGCGATCCATTCCGGGCTCCTCTCGGCCTTCATAATTTCGATAACTGAGTTGAAATTGTATCGTCCGGCAGGGTGGACTGGTATACCGGAGGGCTTGTTGATTACATACATGTCGGCATCTTCATGAATGATTTCTATTGGGTCTGCTGCGACAGGGGGCTCGTGACGATGTATCGTATGTGACACCAACTCTCCATTCTTGAGGATGTGATCCGGACTCGTTGGCTTACCGTTGATGCATATTTGACCCGTTTCCATAGCATTCTTATAGTATGCCAACGGACGGTCTCTAAACTCGCTTTCAAATACATCGATAAGCTTCCTACCTCTCCATCGCTCCTTACACCAAGTTTTGTAAGTGAAATGGTAGGGAGCGACACGTCGCAGACCATTCTCAAGATAATATGGTAACGGCCAAGTGTCAGCCCCGGTAAAAGTCAGATCAGGAGCTGGAATTTGCTTCTTTTCCACGCCATTTGCAGGTTCGTTAATGGCTAGTGCCTCAATTTGGGGCGTAATAAGTGAGGCAGATGTTGCCGAAGAGTTCGGCGTCTCTACAACAGCACTCATGATAGGCTAAAGGAATCGTTGCGCGCGATGAGCATTTATCAATTTATCGATTAAGCTTTGCGAAAGTCGTATTATTTCGATGATTAAAAAGTTTCATATCATAAATTTACATGAAAAAGATATCATCGTTGTGAGTCGTCTTTAGTTGTCATTCACTCTTATGAGCCAGTGGCAGGTTGGAAGAGTTGTGAGATATTGAAAGATTCAGGCGTTCAGGTGGGGCATGCTGGGCAGGGAAAAAAATGGCGGTGGAGTATGGCAATACCCTATTTGGATAAATCCACTTAATGACGGTCCGATTAGATTTTCCGGTGGAAAAGGCCTGCTTGTATTAGGTAATCATGGTTTTGACCAAGTCAAAATTGAACCTCGGCTCATGAGAACTCTTCCTTCAATTACAAGATTCCTCATAGCGGCATCGGATATTTATCCGCCCTTCAGTCAAAGCTTACACAATGATAAATGAGGATCAATATATTGGTTTTCTTACTGCATTCATATTTCCATTTCAACTAAACCCATTGTCTTGTATCTCAGTCTACTACTTCGTCTAAATCATGGCACCGAGCAAGGAATTAAAGACTAGAAGTCGAACTGACTACCCTTTCATGCTCGAATATCGGACACGATGGTGGGGTGTCCCCAGGTCCAAAGCTCTCCGATTATTGCGAGTATCTAACATCAAATAGGAATGATAACGACATGTATGATCACATGAACAACTCAGTCTATAACTTCCTGTCCGTGAGCCCCGTGAGCCAAGTGACCCTTTAGAAACTACTACCTGACACTAGATATTCATTAGCTTTGATTCCGTTATAAACGCTTACCTAATTGACCACTGTGCACTTCACCCGCCTACATCGGCCCAGCACCCTCTGATAGCTCATACAAGTTGCCAGTACTTTGCAGCCATCTCATACCCCGGCGTCGCCGAGCTCTGTTTGCGGGTTAATAAACTGGGTAAATCCAGTGTCGTTTATGAGGTTGCATTGTTTGAGAAGGGCGCTGAACAAGTCAAAGCCGTCGGAGAATTTGTTCACGTCTTTGTGGATCGCACAAGTCAACGGCCAAATACCAACGGGATGAATGACCAATTACGACTGGGACTTGAGAAGCTACTTGTGGGGCCAGATGCTAGTAAATTATAGCAACAAGCCGCTAATCATACAAAATGCTGATACTCGAGCTTCTGGCGCGCCCCATCCTGATCACCACTCGTCAGCATCTTCTCCATTAGCTCCAAGTCCCCGAGAGCTAGTTCCGGTGTCTGATCCGGGTTGGGAATTCCCGACAGGATGGACTCGGCCCAGGCATGGACCTCTTCTTTGACTCCACTACTCCTCTCGAATTCTTTTTCTTCCACTACGGCATTTTTACCAATCCCTCGGGTCGTGACTACTTTAGTCCCCTCCACCTTCACAACGCCTTGCTCGCATGCAACGTGGACTTCGGAGGATTCCATCGTTGTTCCCATAGAGGTGATATACGAACCGACCACACCGGATTTGGTCTTTAGGACCGCGTTGATGGAATCCACAGGAGGCAGGTGGCTCGATACCAACGCGGTGTTGGCTATCAAACTTTCGACGGTATTATCACGGCCTAGGAGTCTCCTGATGGCAGCTGTGTAGTGCACGCCTCCATCAAGGAGGAATCCACCCTGGTGTTGAGGCACAGTACGCCAGGGTGTGTTGTAGTATTTGTTGCTCTTCTCCATCATCATGTTCAGCCTTACAATGAAGCCCGTCACTTTGCCAAGCTTCTTGATCTCCTCGGACCCGTACGCCCAGGTTTGCAGAAAGCGAAAGTTCTCTGCAATAGCGAGCGAGGCGTTAGTCTCGGCCGAAATCTTCTTGTAGTACTCGATAAGCTTGACAGCAGTAGCTATATCCTTGGCGACTGGTTTTTCGGCCAGAACATGCTTTCCCGCAGCCAACGCCTTTTCGATGTACGCAGGCTGGTCCATAATGGGTAAGGCAAGGACAACTCCACTTATATCCTCGCGCTTGAGGATGTCTTCGTAAGTCTTGCCCTCGCCGGAATCCGATGAGTATAACTCCACCGAAGAAGCGGCATCGCCAGGAATTACTTTGACGGCTTCTTCCGCCGTCTTCCGGGACCGAGACCAGATGGCCTTGATAGAAACTAGGGGGGAAGCCAGAGCAGCGGGCTGATCACACGTCAGCTAGGGTACCACACAATGCTCTAGATCTATCCATCGAGAGCCTCTTGGGCCTCATTTCGCTTGACACCAATCCTCTAACGGGCGTCTAGAATAGAGAGATCTCTGATGTCTTCAGACGCATACTCACAATGTGCTGCTCCTTGACAAATATGCCCCCACCAATAATCGCTACTCCTACGGTACCCATAATTTTCGGAGGATCTCGAACTAAGGAGAAAATCGGAAAGATAATTTGGTTTATTAGTGATGAGAGATTATTTTCAGTTTTCAGAAACAACAGATATGCCAAAAGGGACTTGAACTTGTATTTTCGATGGCATCGACTTGATTTTATGTTAGAAATCACTGCCTTAAATACCAAGACTCCGCACCGTCGGAATCACCTAGTTGGGCAGGTGTAGCAGTCCCGCTAATTGGTTGCTACCAGATTAACCCCTCTCATTTCGGGACGTCAAGAGTACGACGCCAACCGCATGTAAAATCTGAGGTCATCGGGGCGTTGGCGCACGCATCTGGAATTCCTTGCGTCCAATTATACCATATTTTGATTATTAATGCTATAATTTGTTGCCAAAGGAGAGACCTAATAAAAGAGATGTCTGGAGGATGACAGGTACCGAAGCATGCTTCGTATAGGTAGCGGAAAACGAGAAGAGGGGGTGAATAGTCCTGACGTAGGGATAGTATCATCCAAATAGTAGCGCTACCATCGAACTAAAACCAAATAATCAAACTAAAGACCAGAATCGACAGATCAATGTCAGTAGTGCAACGAACCCCCCTTTCTCACGAAAAAATATATGATACGATTGTGACAGTGACAGGCTTGGCATTCTAGTGTGATGAAATGTCCTACAAATAAGCTTTATAGCTGACATTAAACTAGAATCAGATGATGATCAATATCTCCCATATGGCTACCGTCAAGGGGAACACGTTACGATATAAACCTAAGTGATCTATCTCTAGATGAGAAATTCTCTCTCGCGTCCCCAAAATGAGAAAAAAAAGGCAACGAAAAGAAACATGTGCATTGCTTCACGTTTATGACGCAGTGCCTCAAAGCTGTAGAGCGGCACGATTGTCTCCCGTATCACGGCTCTGTCTGAATAAATTAATATAAGAAATATTGATGAACCGGCAACGATAAGATGATAGAACATGCTCCTCCTCCTCGTGGTGTTCATGATATTCGAAGCTGAAATGGGAGAAGGGCGTGATGTCTCAAGTAACGGGCTCAGCTCTCCCAAGTATTGGTACGCATGCCATATGTGAAGAACACCGAGGGCGAGCTCCTCAACGAAGCTAGTCTTCTGAAGGCGACTCCAAACGGACTGGTACGTGAAAGAGATGGCTCTACAGTTTGCTGGAGAAGCTCGGTCAGCCGTGGCGGTCCGAACAGTAAAAGCATGTCCTGAGAAGACTCACTGCAAGAATACCTAATGGGATTGAGACGGAACCCACAAGTTAGCAAAGGCGCTAATGCTTGTGAGGATAAAAATATGATTTATTTTTATCGATGAAGAAGAAAGGAAATAACTATGAACGCTATGCGGGTGCAGCACCTCCCATATAACTTTGCGCAATGGGATCCACAGACCAGGCTAGACAATCTCTTACGTTCCCTGAGGTTCTCTCCGTATCACTTGGGCCGACTCGCATGTGCAATGCCGGCCCAATATGTGGCTCGTAGCTCGTTAAGAGAAGGACTCGCTGTTGATCTGCCTGGTCTAACCATTAGGGTCCTAGACCCGTAACAGGGATGGTCGTAACACCAATACAGCACAAACCCAAATCGATGGTGAACTGTGTCTGGTGATAAGCTGTAGCTGTTGATAAGGGACCCGCGACTGCTGAATGGCCATCATATGTTCAAGGACGATGAATAACGTCTATAGACTCACACCACAGCCCCCGATAGTACAGGCCCAAAAGTAGAAACCGCGGCGGAAAAGAGACACGGTGATCTCGGCTCCGACGTACCATGAATCGCCGGCAAACCCTGCCATGGCAAGGGCTACAGGTAAGTTTTCTTTGGCGATGTTCATTGTGTCAGGACCTATGTCGTCCTTATGGTTCAAGGAAGTAAGGAGATACCCCGTCGTACTTTCAGGCCTTTGCCTGCGGATGACGAAAAGCATGACAATACTCCACGAAAAGAAAAGAAAAACAAAGCCGGGAGGATGATAAGTTGTGACGCAGCCGAAAATTTTAATCTCTTGTGTTGAACAGCCATACCAAGTTTCAGAGCCTCACAGCACAGCACCCACCTCCTGCTCCTGCTAGAGAAGCAGTCCATTACAAACAGGGACGGCGTCACTAGGTTAGGGTCGCAATACTGGTTGGGGAGAAATAAAAATAAAGTCGCTCAGTTTGTCGTTTATTCATCATAGCATGTAAATAAAATTCGGGGTTGCCCAATACATTCTTTCAATATCCATCATTTGGTTTCTGTTATGATTAGCCGGAACACCCCAAACAATGCATTTAATGTCGCCAGTTTCGATTCTGCATTACCATTTACTAAATCGTCTGAATGTAGGCAGGCTGAGCCGTCACAATCTCCCAACCCTTGACAGTGCCCTCCAGCTTGTAGAGCTCTTGAACGCCCCCGATATCGTCTTCACTGACATCCATGGCACTCAAATCGCCATAGTAATTCATGATAGAGTACTGATCCGGCTTGCCGACAAGTAGTGACGGTTCAGCCTCGACAAATTCATGCCGTAGCCCCAGTATGTGGCCGAATTCATGGGCCATACATAACCTTGGACATGAACGGCCTGCGGGGCTGCGAGAAGCAAGCCGCATACACGAAGACGGTTTCATCCGCAAAGCCGGGGCATGGCAGGAAGGAGCTAGCCAAAGTCTGATAGCCATCGTTCATCTTTCCAGGATGGCAGTTCGCGATATGTCAGCCAGAACATGTAGGGGGCTGCCTTAGCCGCTTCTGAAGAGGGCACGAAGCGCACGGAGATGTCGACCCCTTCTCACAGTCCGGCACCCTCAATGAAGCAGCGCTCCGCATAGTCAGCGTCTTCAGGTCTCGGGAAGCTTTCCCGGTTGGTCTTGAAGACGGCGACAAAGTTCATCGGTAGGCGGCAAGCGGTCTTGTTTAAGGCAACCTTGATGGAGGTGAGACGTTCAGTGGCGGAACCCCGCGGTCTAGCGATCCATGATTGAGTCCTGCGGGATGGAATATAAGCAGGAGTCTGCCGTTGCTGGCTGGGTACCAATGGGCCCCATATCGGCAACGTCCTGTCTTGTGCTGCGAACTTCAATAACGCTGAAGTTCGTCGCCAAGGCACCGGTGGCGTTGGAGAAAGAACACTTTTCAGCTTTCTGCCACGTTAGATGCTGATTATACCGAAGGCAACTTCTCTCTTTAGCCACTAATCGAAGGAGCCAGAATGTATACTAGAGGGGGCGGCTACCCGCAATTAACGATGATGATGATGATGATGATGAAATCACGCTGTTACTTGATTCTCATCCCTCAGCATTTATAACCTGAGGCACCCCCCTTTAGCGCTCGAAGCCCACGCGCAAGGTCTCTGCGTGGTGGGGGAGCATTCTTCGTTGAGTGGCTCGGGTGTTGGCGGTATCTGCTCGCAGCGCAACTTCACGTATTTCAGCCCCGTGCCGTCTTCTGCGAGCCAGGAGCTGTGCACCGAGAGGCCGGGGTCTCGGAGCTGGCGGGTGTGACCATTGGCGATGCGGCGGTGAGTTTGTTGTAGTACGCGGCGAATCGACCGCAGGGTCCGGGGTTATTACGGGGAGCGCGACGGAGGCTACGGCGATGGGGGACCACTTCGGCGGTGGCGGGCGAGTCATCAACGAGTTCGAGTAATATCGCGGTGCGTACCGCGGCAGCAGGGGACGGAAAGTGGGTACTCTTCGCGGCGGCAGTCGGTGCGGTGGTAGCTGTCCTATAGGAGGGGATGAATGATGCCAAGGCAATCTAATATCTATCTACATTATATATCCATCTGGGGACCAAGCGACGATAGTTACCTGTCTATAGTGCCTTACCTAAGAACATGCTCAAGGCAATATATTTACCCCCGGGAGAACCCACCTTGGCAATCTATTTACCAGTATTACTGTAACGACCCAGCAGCATGTCCCCCTCAACCTACCTTGATGGCCAACCTTGCTGGCCAGCTTTGCCTTTTTCGACCACAATTGGCCAATCATGCCGTCCGCCATGTCATTCGCATACTCGTCTTGGGCTAGATGGGTTCGAATCTGGGGAATGGGCGGCTCGGCGGCTGTGCCTGCGTTAGCTTGCTCGCTCACGGAGACGGCGTTGCCACGTGCGGGTGCGTCTATTCCGACTTCACTCCATTGAATCGGGTGTTACATGCTTGGATCTCTTAAAGATATCTCTTTAGACTGTGGCCTTAATCGTAATTGCGCCGGATTCTCCTTCACATCTGATCCTATGAATATTCGTCACAGTAGGGATCATCAATGAGAAAGTGGGGAGGCCTCACGACGGAAGTAAAGCTTTGCTGTGAATACTTTAGAACAACGGAAATGTGATGAATTATTCAATTGACCCTATTCTAAACTTTGTTCTAGCTTCTCCCTCCATACATCTATTCCCCTCACAGCTTATTCGAGCTCGAGTGCGATCGAATTGTTTACTGGGGCATGTGCTCAAAAGGCTTGGCAAGGTGTTCCTGACAGAAGGGCAGCTTGCCGACGGTCCAGATCTCGGTATCCTATCACACAACAGCCATTAGCACCATTCTCCAATATATCACGAACACCGTTATAGGGAGGGGTAGAACTCACGGGCTTCAAAGCTTTCCTGTCGGCCTCGCTCAGAGTACCTCCCTTGAGAGCGATGATCGGGGGCGCCGCCTCGGGGTCGTGGGCGATCGGGGACCCGCACTCGGGGCAGAAGATGCGGTGCACTGGCTTGCCGGACGAACCCGCCTTCGCGTAGCTCTTGGTCGTGCCCGTGATGGTGAGCTTGTCCTTAGGGACGACAACTACGAGGGCTGTTCTCTACTTGTTAGATTTTTACACGACCCTTGGATTTCTTGACGGATCAAATTGGTGGAGTCGTGTATTCGTCGAGACAATGGTGGTGGTAGTGGGATGGGATGGGATATAAGGGGTAGAATGTAGATGTTGGCTGGAAGGGAGAAGCGTGAGGTGAAGAGGAGCTTGGTCGGGACTCACAGTAAGTAGAGCCGGTTTGACGTTGGCAATCGTCACAGTGGTCGTAGCCGACGACGAGGGGGTCCGAATCGACGGTGTATTTGACAGCGCCGCAGAGGCAGTGACCTGAGAGACCCATTGCGATTATAGAGTGTTGGTTTCTTTTGGTTTATATATATATATGGTTGACAAGGTGAGTGTTTGCGATGATGAGGCTTCAAAACAAAACTTCGACGAAGAGGAACTGCATCCTTTATATATACGTATATCTGACAAATAGCTCCTGGTATCTAAGTGGATGAGGTTTTGTGTAGGACCCGGAGCATATGCACAAACATGCTCGCTCCTATGACATAGCCAGGGTCGATCAACCTCCAAAGCTCCTCGGTCCTAAGGCGGACTAGGGATGGTTGATGCCAGATTGGCGGTTATGTGCTGCAGGTTTTACTTTTAGCTACTTCTGTTATCACTCTTACGTGAAAAGGGGTTCTATGATGACGGTTAGTAACTACTTTGTACCTTTTAGCATGTAGCCAACCGGAGAAGAAACTCGTGTATCTGTTACTGGTAACAGGATATGTAATTCTATCTAGGTCTAAGTATCCATATATGACTAGCCAAATATAGCTATTGTTGTCTCCTTTCATTTTCGTCGGGAGCTTCAATTCCTCGACAGTGGGGTTGATAGCTTCAAGGGGGGTTGTTGGCGGGGTATGCATCCTATTACTGCTAGTTTACGTCAGGAGTTCGACTTACGTAGCGCGGAATCTGAATTCTTGCAGCTCTAGTGAGTTCTATGTTACCTACATACCCAGTCAATATATCGAGAATGTTATTGGAGAATAGATACTTGTAGCAGTACATGGTGATATTATCAAATATTCCCCTGTGGCTTTTTGTGCTTATTGTGGTTTCGTTGGTTGAGTCGAGAATCAAGGAAACACACCGACGATAAGGGTTGGATCAAACCAATTCGGCTTCCACTGTCAGAACGATATCGCGAATAGCATTGACAAGAAGTGAGACATCAGGATGAATATCGATGTTGTGGTACGTCGAACTAGTCCTCAAAATTAGGTATTTGTCAAAGATCCTAGTCCGAGCTCCGCTGCTTGAAAAGCCACCAACCTCCTCCTGGTCTGTTACTGAATGTTTGATTAGCTTACGGTGTGGATGTGCGGGTTATGAGTGGCTCTTGGTATTTGGAATTCCTGCGTTTGTCGATAATCGCGCTTCTATCGGGGGCCGCATCGCAGCCTGCATGTGTCCGAGCTGAACCGCGCGTAACAGATCTGTAAATCCTCCAAGGATCCTCATATGTGCCTTTCATGCCATACGAGGCTATTCGGGCGGCTCTCAGTGGATCCTACGATAGAACCTCCCACTCTGTATTTATGTTTTTATATTTATCCATGTCTGGTACTATTGAAACGAGCTACGCCGTTTCTATGATAAAGATCCATTCGCATCCTGATACAACGCAAACTGCATACCGCCTGTTCGGCTTCTTGTCGGCGAACATGCCCGGTGATGCGCGACGTAGATGCAACGTCAAAGTTGGGAGGCTTAGTGATAGGTGAACCCTAGGAATAATTACAAATATGCCCCTGGAGTTGACGAGCGGGCTCAAAAGTGGATGGAGATATTTCGAGTTGATCGTATAATACCCTTGTAGGATATATCAAGAACGTCGATGGTCTTTGAATATAAACATCGGACTGTAGGAGGTGACGATTGTCTCAATATCGGTCAAGCTATTGCAACCCAGGCTAGCAACAACTTGAGAATCCAATATTCGAGCTCAAGAATATCCACACTACCCAAGGCAACCCTCTCAGCAATAAACAACTTTAATACTGAATTCCGGTACATTTGTCTCGATTTCTCATCTTCGTGGCCCAAAACATACCCATCCATGGACGAAAGCCGAAAGCCTCGGATATCTTCCTGAGAGTGAGCAGTGGAACCTGTCTGGCTCGAAGTCAGCGGTCGTTCAATTCGCTCAGGCCTCCGCCGCAAGTCCTTTATTGCTTTGAAATAGCCATATTCCAGATAGGATGGTATTTGAATCAGTAATGGCGGCTGTTTCTTGATGAATAATTTTGGCAACAACTCCGGTTTCGACACCCATATCGTGCTATTCTCATTTAGCTCACAGAAGATAGCTTCGAAATCGTGAGCATAATGAACAAATCTTGGATAGAACGCAGGTGTCAAGACTTTGAACTCCATTTTCCCAGCGAGGCTAGGGTCTTCTCGGGCTTGGGTTGACGTGAGCGTTTCGATCGGCGCGTCCGCGATGCCACAAGGAACGTATTGCACAACTAATAGTTCGGGGGACTGTTCAACCAAATGTCTTAGGTATCTTCTGAACAGCGGCTCAAGCTGGCGTTCTGTCTTATCAGCGTGTCGGCCAACGTTTGTCCTGAGCGGTTCCGGTCGATACCAGACGTGGAGCTTTCGCTTGAAGAACAAGGCCGCAGCCTCTTTCACGATCCTAGGAAAAGTGACGAAGCCGACCCACCACCAAGAAAGCAAGAATTTGTATTTCTGGAGAAAGGTCATTTTCGTAGGGTCAATGGCATCACCATCTGAGAAGATGCGTGCAACTAGCTTCGCGTGGTCCTTGGAGGATATCAGATTTATCGTAGTATTGACAGGGCCCCGTCCGTCCATATCTGGGGACAGAGGATCATGCGCTACAACCGAATAAGCACCCTTTCTAGAATTGAAAGGAGACACGTGGAAGTCCTTCTGCCAGGTTCGCTTCAACGGCTTCGAACCATTAAGCTGGCGAGGCCGAGTAGCTCCTCCTGAGGAACCCTTATCAGGTGCTTCTATTGACTCTGGTGTGACATCAATTGTTAAAAAGTACATTCGTCTTTCGTCAAATGTGTTGTTGACTTCAAGAACCACAGCCGCTAGACGCTTTTCAGCCGAATAGAGGTACCAGAAGGACACGGGGTTGAAATGGTAACCCAGAAACTTCGCTGCAGTGACCAAATAGGCATATGGGTATCTAGCAGCATCAACACCCTAAGTTACGTTAGCTCTGGATTCTCGGTAAGATGGAAGGTTAATGTACTTCGGATCCAAGGTAAGCGTCCAGCTTTCCCCTTAAACCAAGATGACCATTTCCCCTTTCGAGATAGTCGGCAGCATCGATTTTATACCAGCCCTCCGCCCCCGTACTATTCTCGTCGTTTGATACCATGCCGCCTGCGGTACCGGTCCAACCAACGGGGATCCCAACTAAAAGATACGAATAATCAAAAGAGTGTTTCTTCGGGAAGAACCTGGTATGTGTTGTTTGGCACGGGAACAATAACGGCCGTCCAGGGCCATCCCAAGCCGACAACTCTACTATTCGGCTACATCGTTTTGCGTATGAGGCATAGGCGAAAGCGGCTATAGCCACTGCAACCGCTAACACGAATACATCGGAATAGTTGATCGAATAGTTTATCTCAAGGAGTTCGAAAATAAAAGGGCCTCTCGACCAGAGGAGCAAAGCAATGAATAATCCTACATCTCCGAGGCTCCCAAAGAAAAGATAATAGCACAACGCAGCTGCTCGTAGAACCACGGTAAACCTAGACATCCCAACGGCGAAGATGTCCATCTAGACGATTCTAGCCTGCCCAAACGTTGCGACTTGTGTGTCCCAAAACTGCGTTTAGCATCTCGGAGTTGTTTCAATTGTTAATTGTAAATATTTGAGTCTGTCCAACCTAAATTACTGTCTGAACCCCAAGAGCACAGACGTCAAATAGTATGATTTGTGGTTTGTTCCACCAAGAATGGAAGCCTTTATGCATGTAAAAGGACAATCACTTCCAATCCAATATCTTATCGCTTATCTTATCCGAGAGTTGGTTCATCGTCGAACCTGGAAGTCCGGGGTAAATTAGGGTTGTTACCTACATGAATGTATGGAATTGGAACGACAGGTTCATTTGTGCACTACGGACTCAATCAAGATTCAGTTACCAAATCATTGATCCTACTGTTTTTACAATCGCTCTTTTCTCATGAATTGGGTTATATTTGCGTTTGGTTAAGAAAATTTAATCCGAAAAAGGTGCGGATTCTCCATTTCGAATCAAGAGTGAGTGAAAAGAGCGGTAGGAGCGTTCTTCGGTGTTAGGGCATGCCGTCGGGGTTGCCTCCGCGCTAAAAAACGCACGCCGGTTGAGTCAGCGGCGGCTCCGCTTTCAGCCCACCTTCCACCATCATTCCTTCGCCTTCCACAGCCCCCAAAAAGGACATGTATCAATAGACATTTAACCTTTTACTCTTACAATTAACTCAATTCAATCCACCACAAACCATCTATATACACATCCACAATAAAGCGAAAGCCCAATATTTACATAAACAACAATTTACCACGAAACGGTCGCGCAATTTGAATTTCTAACGGCTGCAAAAACCGTTGCATTTTTTAACCCCGCCATCCCATACCAAACCGAAAACCGAAGAATTACCACACCAAACATTCACAATGTCTGACGAGTGGGACTCCGTCACCAAGATCGGAAGCAAATCCCGCGGCGGCGCCGGGCAGCGTGAAACCGTCGTGCGAGGCAGCTCGGCGCTGAACGCCGCCAAGCGCCAGGGAGGATCGATCTCGACGGAGAAGAAGTACGCAACTGGTAACACTGTAAGCAACCCTCCTCCCCCCATCACCTCACCCCAACCATCTCAACAACCCACTAACCCAATTAAAAAAACCAGGTCGGCAAAGGCCCCGAAGGCCAACGCCTAACAAAAGTAGACCGAAGCGACGACATCATCAAGCCGAACACGGTGGGCAAGGAGGTCGGGGACGTGATCAGCCAGACGCGGCAGAAGGTGGAGCCCAAGATGACGCAGAAAGACCTGGCGACCAAGTGCAACACGACGCCCTCCGTCATCGCCGACTTCGAGCGCGGCACCGCCGTCCCCGACCAGAAGGTCCTCTCCTCTATGGAGCGCATCCTCAACGTCAAGCTCCGCGGCACCGGCATCGGCGAGCCCAAGTTCAAGTCCAAGAAGTAAATCACCATTATAGACGACAATAAAAAAAAAAAGTGAGGAAGAACAGAGGGCGTGGGGGTTGGTAGGTCTACATAATAGACTAAACAGTTGTATGATGAGATTATTAGCGGCGAAAGGGACCATACAGAAAACCATGCTCTCCCGAATAGCCGTATAGCTGCAGCATAGCATGCGTGGGACGGCTTCCGCTGCGAAGGAGAGTCGACGGATTCGACTCTCATGCATTGCGTTGCGCTGCTTTTAGACCGGAGGAATATTATTAATTAAAAAAAAAAAAAAAGTTCCCCATCAACCACATTCACATCAAAGATTATCCTGTTCTCGTTTTTGAAATTTCCATGTTAATGTTATGTAGACTCAAAGAGCGAGTCTTTTCTTCGTCTCCTTTACTCCTTGGCTAACACATACTATATGTACCCCCGTCCTTTCGCATAGACAAGTAGTATCTCCTTTCCAGCAACGGCGGGATCGCAATCCAAGCCGTTCAAAGCACAATGCATCGCAATGCCATGTAAAAAAAAAAAAAAAACAGCAACCAGCACTCTACCCTCCTCAAAGTCGTTCGTTCATCAAGACCTCTCTCCATCATTATAAAACGTCATATAACGAATTTAGCCACTCCCTCCCTTAGTCCCTCGCAAGTATCCCCTTGACTCTAGCCTCCACGTCTGCTTTGCTCAACTCGCGATCCATCTCCACAACCACATTCTCCCTGCCCCCGATAGTTACCACGCGCACCCACTCCGGTGCCACCTCCTGCGCCAGCAGCCTCACGCACGTAGCCCCCTCCTCGCGCGAAATGCCCATGCGGAACGAGTCCTTCAGCTTCTGCATCGTCGCCGCCATGGTGAACGAGACGCGGCCGCCCTGGCCGGCGGCGCGGCTCAGCATGCCGATCACGGCCGCGACCTCGGAGGCGCGCTGCAGGGCCGCCCGCCGCTCCAGCTGTGCCGGGGAGAGTCCCGCGGGGGTGGAAGACTTCTGCAGGGACTTGAGGCGGATGCGGTCCAGGAGGCTCATCTTGGAGCCGTCGGCGTTGGTCATCGGTACGTCTTTGGTCTGTTGGGATCGCTGCTGCGTCTTGGTTTCCTTCTCCTGCTTCTTGATGGCGATGCCGTATTTAAGCTCTTCTAGCCGCTTTTGGCCTTTGGCGAGCACGGGAGCGGCTTTGGCGACGGAGGCGCAGAGGGTGACATTGGCCTTGGGGAGGCTGCTGGTAAATGTGATAGGATCTTTCTGGCCGTTTGCTGTAAATCGGCTCCAGAGATTCGATATGTTGTGTTGGAAAATATTATTCAGTTTATTCTCCTCTAGTGGACGGCCCGAGATCTGTTGTGTGGAGTCGATCTCGATGCAGATTTTTCCGCGTCCATAGTTCGAGAGCGAGAACAATGGAACTGCCTTCGATGCATAATTAAGAACGCCGATGCAGATGCGGATATCCGCGTCGGTAACCTTCTTCTTCCCCCATGCGCGCGCAACATTAGGACATAATATACGCAAGTCCGCGGGGACGTTGGACCCATTGTGTGCGTAATGTAGTGTCAGAGTCTTCAGGAGTGCGGAATGTAGATCGAGGAGGGCCAGAACTTCGTCAGGAAGCTGGCCTGCTTTCTTCGGTGTAGTCAAATCGCAATCCGCTTCAGCTTCCGAGTAGTCCGTAACTGATGTTTCGGTAGCTAGAGAGGGGCAACAAGATGGCGAGGACTCTAGACGGAGTCTCTTGAAAAGCGCGCCGGTGTTGATAGACGACTCATCCGAATCGGAAACACTAGGGCTTCTTGCTCGCTTCTTTAGGACAGATCCAGGCCGCTTCTTCGGCACAGGCTCAGGCCGCTTCTTTGGGGTAGGCTCTGGACGCTTCTCTGGGACAGATGCAGGGCGAGCCTTCTTCGAGGGTCGAGATTTCGTTGATTTGACAGTGGAAAGTGAGAGCTTGGTCGGAGTCTCGTCTGCTGAAGCGTCCTCTTCGATGCTTGCAACTACCTTTCGCTTTCGTGAAGCAGGTGTGAGCGCGTCAAGCTTAGTGTCCTTAGTTGGTGTGGAAGTAAGGGAAAGCTCCTTTTTTACATCGGAAGTAGGTATCGACTTTGATACACGGGCAAAACTATTGATACTCGATGATGCATGTTGCTTGGTAGTTGACACCTTGGATTTGGTCAATGCCTTCCGCCGTGGCTGCTTGACAGCAGGACCGGCCATCGTGAATTCAATGTTAATTTTAAGTTGTTTACTTTCTTTCCCGAGGGGAAGGTATGTATGAAAAGAGACCTGAAGCAATTGGTTCTTTCTACGCGCGTGCGGGAAGCGAATAAGTGAAAAATGTAAAACACTAGAAGGTAGGATGTGAATTTGTGATGATGAAAATTATGAAAAGAGAAAGAGTGCACTATCAATTGGAGGTGAAGGGAAAGTGAACATTAGAGATTAGAAAGGAGGCTTGAGCGCCTCAAATCGCGCCTCAAATCGCGACCCTTGACCCACGCAAGGAAAAAAGGACGCGAGAAGCCACTACCAAAGACGCGACTTGCAACAAGACGCGTTAAGTGGATATATACATCCTGATTAGGAAATACGCCACCATGCCAAGACTTTTGAAGATAACACCACAACCTCCACAAACCTCCACAACTTTGTACCTCGAAATTTCATAGCGGAGGGGAAAATGTTATTATGTTTTTAATTTTCGTTTGTTCTTAGTGAACACTTGCGCATCCAATATATTACCTCATTAGGGACTTCCCATTGGTGACGTTACCAATTTTTTAGGGTTTTAACGTTCGGCAGTCCATATTGATCTTCCCCAGAATTCACGCTAGACCCGTTCTTGTTTCAATTATCTACCCCGGATATTGGCAACACCACAAATGTAAATACGGAACTAGACTTCCGACTACTCGCGATCATCTTTTCACGCTTCCTAATTTCCTCGACTTCTGACTCATATCCCGAGGCTATTACTTAAGTTGTGTCAATGTGATATCAATTATCGTGCGAATCAAGTGCTACCTATCCCTTAGTAGGGTTGGCCAAACCAGACGTACGTGGTCAGAGGTAGTGGCTCATATGACACAAGCGAGTAGAAATGTCGAAATGGACCGCGAACGGAGAGCCGCCAAGGCCACCTCAACCATAAAGCAAAGCCATGAGTCCAGCATGTTTCCACGAACCAGAGCTCTCCCTCTCAAAAGCACACGCCATGCTCCTTGACTTTTGTGTAGACCGATTATCTTATTTCCCTTATGCCCTTGCTATTTCACATCCGTAAACTCCCGAATGACAACCCAGAGAACCCCCTACCGATACAGAGACATGAATGAGAACATGGGAGATGCTGAGTGCCTCCTCACGTGTGTGCGGCATAAACCGCATTGAACATGCCAATCAATGACGTAGAGTTCGTTGCCAGTGATCCGGATGGAAGCTCACAGGGCTGGGAGGAGGCGGCGCCGGAACATCCCAGTCACGTTCTTGAATGGTGCGAATGGGAGTGGCACGCTGGCTGTCCTTAGCAGTGAGAGTGGCGTTCAGACTGGCGAACAGGTCTGTAGATGAATAAGGTCGCAAGCCCTTGCGCGGCGGCGTGACCGGGATGGGCGCGGCGATTTGGCTAGGCATGTTGAGATGTCTTCTACGATGGGAGTCAGTATCCACATTGGATAATGTGGGGGCTATGCTAGATACATAAGGGCGACTTACAGTTCGGAGGTCGAGCACGGAATGAGAGGAGAAAGGTCCAGAGACGATGAGTCCTTGAACGTTTGACTTTTGGTGGAATGAATGTTTTATGATTGTGGTCGGTGTTTGGTATTTGACAAGTTTGTAAAGTTATGTCGAAGAGTTGTCCTAATGTTGGGTGGTTGTGGTTGTGGTTGTTATGAAGAAAAGTGTGGAAGGCTTTTCGTCGGGTGGAAAGATAAGGTTGGTGGGAGATTTTATTAAAGTTGATCGAAAGTGGATGAACCCTTGAAAGTTTGCTACTTTGAAAAAAGTCTAGGCGACAACCTTGGAAACTTAGGCAGGAACAGTAGGAACAAGATATAGAAGTAGAGGGAAGGTGCAAGGACCAAGGTGTTAACGGGCAACGGGCAACAAGGCAACGAAGTATTAAAGTAGCAGGAAGCAAGCGGAAAGAGCGGTGGGTATGCGCGTGTAAGTCGCACACCAATAATCCAATAATAAGACCAGTCAGTTACTTCCTGACTGTGCGGCGGTCACCCCACGCGAGAATAATGTCTTAATGTCTTAGCAAAGCTGATGCCGACGGGATCAATTTGACGGATGATAAGGATCGAAATTCTTTTAGCACTCTTCCGTCCAAGATGTCAGATCCCGAAGCTAAATTGGCCCGCCGGTGGATGTGAACTCTCGGTTAGGCAGGTGAAATCAGGTCGGCAAGTTGAAGAAAGTGAGGAGAGAATGAGGAGTAGAGAGCAGAGGGCAGAGAGAAAGCTGGGCAGATGAGTATTGATATTATTTGGCCAGATTAGCTGTCGCACTCCGAATATGTGTCTAAAGTATTTCAACGTTGACGTGGATATATATTGGGGGTGGGAAAGTGTGGGAAAAGGGGGCTACTACAACGTGGGCGTTGGGAAAGGTCACAGGTATTTATTGATTAAGCCACTTGGGACCGAAACCTGAGACGAGACGAAAGGAGAATCAATTCTTTTTAATGATTTTACCGGCACTATTACTGGGCATGAATATCGATAGATTAATTCCTGGGGAAGTCGTACATAAAACAGCTGTGGCCATGTTCTGACCCCAGATTCACTCATTCCGGGGAGCCGTCACCCAAGCACCCTTAGTTGACACAATGTCTAACAGGAAGACGCTATGTGTTGAAGACTTACCAAGTTAAGTAGTGCACGTACTGGGTACATCAGAAAGTATGGGGAATATGGACAAGGGGCACCGAGACTTTGGGGGTAACGGACCCAGACAGACGGACGAGAAATTGTAGAGGTACCTTCGCAGATCTATTGAATTATCATATGGTATGTGCCTCACCAAAGGCATTTATATTTATTAGAAATAACTGGGCGAACTGGAACGCTGATGACATGAGCAAACCTCAGCAGGAATGATGGAATGGGTAGCATCGTATCACCACCAAGCCTTGCCTTTCCCATGAAGCCGAAGCGTTTGGGTAAGATTATGTACTTTTTTTTTCTGTACCTCTGTGCTATCTTCCTTACGTGGCAAAGAGTCATAGTAAGATTCCTACGAGTATATTTTTGATTAATGTGTAAGCCTCCGTTCGGAGTAATGTAAGCTTTTCAGTTCAAACACGTAGCGCACCAAGTGAACGGTTGGCTGAGATTTCAGCTAGGTACTTGATCCTGATGGATCGGTTCGGGCGAGACTTTACGGAGTCTATCTAATAAAAGCCAGTGCCTAGCAAATTGACGGCGGATCTGGGGGCCGTTACGTGCTAACATCCCTTTGGATGCTAGACTCCGAGCCCTTGTTGGCCTTGTTGGTCTTTGTTGGAAGGCTTCGGAATATGTCATATTATCCAGGAACCAACCTAATAAAGTTGTCCAGGGCTGAAACGAAACGAAAAAGGAGAATAAGTGCCGCCAGTTGTTCCCTTTCGTACACGTGTACGTAAGGAGTAATCCGTGAACCTTCCCCCCGAAAGTGCCTAGCTTTTTATTTTATTCTAATTCATTAAAGCTCCCATAAATTCGATAGTGCCTGTAACAGGCAAATAACCCGCAGCTGTTTTAAGTCACGTTTTTTTTAGGCATTCGATGTGCGGTAAGACCGTGGTTGTGGTCGTGTGCTTGCTGCATTATGCTAGAAAAGCGTCGGTAATAAAGAGCAAAGAATTGGAACATAGAACGTCTTGGAAGTTGAAGCTGTAGTCGATGGATGCAGGTTGGTAAATGTTAATGTCTAAGGAAATATCTACCTTTGTATGTATAAAATAAACATCATTGGAAGAAAAAGTTTGTATAGTATAAGTCGGTGTGCATTATTATGGCAAGGACAGATCTGTATGGTTGGACAATAAAGTCCCAAATTCCAAGTTTCGAAGCTATCGAAAATTTTGTGTGTCCAATGTGTCGTAAGTATGAATATTTTATGCGAAAAATGATACTTGACGAACCAATCCGGTCGGTTTAAGGACCGAGGTTTGGGGGTTGCTGGGAAATTTGCGCCTCGCCTTAAATTGATGAAGGACTGTTCAAATTTTTATTTGGGGAGTGCATATCTCCAGACGGAAATGATTGGACAGTTCCGTTCTTCCCCGGTCTGTCCGGCTTTAAAAACAGTGGGGTGGTTGTGGGGTAGAATATTTCAAGCGGTGGAATGGAAGCTCAAAAGAAGAAACTACACTAACAGGCTAGGCAGCTTGCGACGCTTTCCAAACTTTTCAGTTTGGGGGAACATCCACATTGAAAAAGCCATGTGGAAGGCAAGGACCTCGGGAACTTGCACTATTAATAATGGACGAGAGTGGATTAATAAGTGGATATAGGTAGGTACATCCATGGGATATTCTCCTTTCTTTCCCATGGCCTAGGTACAACCACAACTGTACTTTGAGATAAGGTAATTGTTAGGGTAATTGTTTCCAGCATACCCGCGACCCAGCAACTGCCACTAATGCCACTACTGCGTAAATCCTTTTCCCCCTTACCACACCCCCAAGGGCCCCCCCTCGTCTCCCGCTGTTCCGTTTTGTACATTCGCCTTATTCATGTCAGTCATTCTATTCCTTGTTCCCATCATCATTGCTTGGGCAACTCAGTTTAAAAAGGGTTAACGTTACCAACATCAAGACTACCTTACCCAGGCTGGGCGTCGATCATTGATCAACGGATTTCCCGCGGACAGCCTGCTGTAGCCTGCAACCATAACCATACACCATATCAGATATCAATTTACAGTTCCTTACTGTCGTATTTGACAAGATTTGATTAATCTTGTTAATCTTGTTACGAGATTAAAAAAAGTTGAACTCCTTCTCTCAAGCCGTCATAAGACTCCCCGGCATACACACACGGTTGAGATACTCGGTCGAAGTGCAACAACGAATAGTAAGCTCGGTTATTATCTCTGTTCTTAGCCCGAGCCTACCAGGCCTGCCTGAGCTGGAATCGAAGATTATTCACGCAAGAAAACAAAGACCATCTCTATGACCTAGGTACCTAGTCATAACAGTAGGGACAATGCATTGCCCAGACGGGTCAGCATTTTTACCAAATTCTCCTGTTTGTTACCATTCAATGTTCTATTGTTAGGGGGTTATCCCCCTATCCCGCTGAACCTGAGGGCTTACTAGTCTACTTAGCAGCCTAGGTAGTCTGTAGTAGTCTCGCAAATCATTGCGGCCCGTTGCCTAGTGTCGGTCTACAATAGGGCCTACGTACGTACACACCACCGCCTTATGCAAGCTGGTGCTGGCCTGAGTACAATGAGCACCTTGAGCGCCTTCAGATCTTTGTTAGGCAACTAGGGACACGTCCCTTTTTTAGCTTCCAGGCCCCATCTCTATAATTCTTCGGAAACGCTCTGTGGATTGTGTAATACATCATTATCCCACAAGCTGACAAGGCTTACAGAAGCTCGTCGACTCACAAAGGTCCCTCTTCCGCACAAAGTCCATAGGATGTGCTATCCGCGAGAATACGGAGAGGTGCCTAACCATCTCGGACTTCGGTGAGACAATATTCGATTTGTCTTTCCACACAACAGCGCTATTGCGCTTATCAAGGGTTGCCTATTCGAAGTGACAGTTGCCAGGTGCGGTGCCTAAAGCTCAGAAGTTGCATATCTTAATTTCAACAGCACGCCACATCGAAGTTACCGGGTAACAACGTACATCGTTCAAAATCCCAAGATACGATGAAGGTTTAAGGGGGTAATATGTTTATGTCATTACCTAGGGTAAGGACGAAAAAAACGGCCAGCTGTTTTCTGGCCCGAAACTTGCATTTATGCGCAGTTTGTCTCCGGCGGTATTGATCTTTTCATTGGCCGTTTCCTGAGACGGAGTTGCGGTGAGTTGGAATTGAGCCGCGTTATGGTGTAAGTCCACCGGTAACATATCATATATCTTGGCTCGTCCTGCGGCCAGATATCTGGCTAGTTTCAATCAAGTTAATCTGGCACTGCTCTTGAAATATTGTCATCCTCCACCAATGGACGAATCGACAGCCTAACGCATCCTACCTGCGGTGATCAGGGGTTGGCCCGGCATGCTTGTTCAGGACTGGCTGAGCTCAAACTGCAGGTTTTCTTTCAACATTACGCTTCGGTCAATTGGGGAAGCTCCTTGCTTTGATCAGACTGCGGGAGGCACACTTTGCATATGCACGTCACGATCGCTGGTGAAGTCACCAGAATATTTCTCGATCCTACCATGCAACTTCTGCAGGGACAATATTTTTCTTATCTGGTTCAGCTCAAAGGATTGAGACCCCTTTATCACTTCGTGGGGTACAGCTCCACCTGAGACTTACTACGTACCTAGCTGGCACAATGCGATCTTGGGCTTCCTCTGCATAGAAAACAGAGCTTCCCTGTACTGACGTATGTCTTGCCAAAAGTGTGTGCATTCATCGGAGAAATTCCTACTTCAGAAGGAGAGTGTTGAGTTCTGGCAAGCTCTTATGCAGGTGAATCGTCTTGGCATACGACGAAGGCGCTCTTGAAACAGAGTATTATCACGATCGTATGCAACACCAGCATCTAACCAGGCAGCTATGCAGATGAAGACATGCACCATGCCGTATGAAGGCAGCAGCTATCCCCTGCCAAGCTTATAGCCGATCCGAATTATGATCATCTTCCCAAAAGCTTCCTTTCCGCGAATCGAGCTAGGACATAGACAGGAAGAGTGAATACGAGGCAAAGCTCGTTCCCAATATCACCACCCGAGTCGCCTATCAGCCTACCAAGAACGCCGGTATACCAGGTAGTCGCCATTCCAAGAATAGCTATCAGTCGAGTTAGCAAAGAAATTGTCGTCAAATAGAGTAATATTAACACCAACCTCCAATTATCCCGCAGACCAGAGCAGGTCCGCCAGCATAGCCGGCCGGTAGCATCTCAGGTTTGTCCCAAGCTTCCAAGTTGTAATTGTCGAATGAGCCACCGCGGAACGCGTAATGTTCAGTAACCAAACAGACGAAAACGGCGGTTGCATAGTAACCCAATAAACTGAGAAAGTCTTGGAGAAATACCAAGAGTCTATCACTACCGGCCAAACTCAGAGCGACGATTGCAGCAAAGCAGACCAGCGTCCAGACGAATCTCGGCACCACCGCCAACCTCCTCGTAGATAGTTGAATCGAAAGGCTTGCGCTATACATCGATGCGCAATTCAAGCCGACGGCCGTGAACATTAGCAGGAATAAAATCAACTTTGCCAACCCGTAAGGGTGCACCATGGTCTGTATTAGGAACCCAATACCAACGTTATACTGTTCGTTCCATTCTTCGTTATATGGCAAGGCCGATGCAGCGATGGCCCCGGAGATGGCGCAGATGCTGGTGGGAATCACTTGATGTCGGTCAGCAATGGTCCAAACGAGGTTACGGCCTTAGGATTGAACTGACAAAGACCAAGAAATGTCAGTAAGAATACCAGTATCTTTGGTGTCTTCACCGGATATTCGACGTAGAAATCCGAGACGTAACCAGCACAGCAAGCACTCGAACCATAAACGATGCAAAAGAACGTCAGTGCTGCCCCAGAGCCCGTAGGTCCAGTAGCGGATGGTGGAGCAGCAAGATCACCAAAGCTCGCGATTTCGCCCATTATGACCAAGAACATGATCAGGAATATGACCCAGGTGTACTTCATAAACCGGTAGCATGCTGTCAGGCCAAAGAACGAGAAGACCAAGCTTGCTACACTGCATATGATGACACCGAGTTCAGTCCCAACCTTGCCATCTGAAAATGCCGAAAGCGCTTGTCCTCCAGTTATGGAGCCGGATGCACACCATCCTATCTCTTGGATAACATTAAGTATGGCGATTGCCTTTGCTGGATACCAGCCGAGAGAGTACCGGCAGATCGCGACTTGACGGAGGCCTGTCGGCGCTCCCATCGTTGCGCACCAGCCCTAATAGGGGTCAGGCCAGTGAAATTATATTAGGGGTGTTGCGAAGGAATAACCCACAGTTACTGCGGCACCCGCAACCGAACCGAAAACGATAATCAGGATGCTCTGTCGCAAATCCAGGCCGAGCTCCGAACCTATGAAGCCTGTCGCGAAGGAGCTTAGGTTCACTATGACGATAGAAGTTAGCGATCTCTTGGTGATGGAGTATAAAGCCTTCTACTACGCCTTGGAGAAGGAAACAGCTTCTCGACCAGCTTGATCGAGGCTTGCTGACTCTTAAGGCGGAGTAGGATGAGGACAGGGAAGTTATCGATTTTACATACTGCAGCCACCCATCCAGAAACCAAACATAGACTGAAGCAACCGGGTCAACATTCTTCTTCTCTGTCACCCTTCCTTGCCATTAGGCATAGGGGCTGGTACTAACCAACTGGCCTGACCATCCAGCATAAAATGGATCCTTAGTCTCTGGTAATCTTCGTTGGATGCTGTGCCCTTCGACTCCAAGCTTGCGATCAAGAGCATCCTCATACCCCCGCATCTTTTCCAGAAGGCCTATCTTAGGCGCAGGGAGCGAATGTGCGGGAACATCTTCGCTGGACGAGTCGACCACAATTCCCACCTCATTCTTCTCTTCGTCAGTCACGGTGCGGTTCATGGTGCGGTTCGTTCCGGATATGTCAAAGGTTACACTCTCAAATCAATACTCGGAAGAAAAGATGAGCTGAATTCTTAAGCTCCCTTGAACCCCTCGGGGCTGGGTGACCGGCGGTACAAATAAGAAAATGCCACCGCTCTCTTCCGTACCATTATCCCTCTACTCACCACAAGCCGAGCTGCTATATCCCAGATAAGCAACGAGACTTGCACTTTACGTCGTAGCACAACGTACTCGGAGTCTGCGTATAAGACACGCCCAGGCCCGTGTTTCAATGGGTGGCTGCATTCCAGCCGAGACAGTCGTGCTTCCAGGACAGGGGACGGCCCTTGTATCGCTCCCAGTATCGACATCACCACGACGTCAAAAACCTGAAATACTCCCTCACACATAGCTGACTGCGTTATCAATAGGGTAGGAAATTTTTCCTCTTCGGCAGCGTGCATGGAGTCCAGCTAGGAACCGGCCTCGAGAGCTTAGCTTATCGAGTGGCCCTGGATTGGCGTCGATATATCAGCCACGCCAGCCCACGGCAATCGGAGCTGATCTACAGGGGCTGGACGGGCCGTCCCTATTGGCAATGGCTTGGAGTTGTACGGCATCCACTGGCCTTGGTGCTGCCAGGTAAGCTAGCTAGCTAGCTATATAACAGGTAGGTGACACCAGGGATGACAGAGTCCCAGATGGATCTTCTCTGGCGTGTATCGCCTCGAGCAAGGTCGCGTCGTGTATTGTGTACTCGCTTATGTTCACTGAGATTCGCGGAATTTATAAACGCAAGTGTCACGCAGAATCGGCTCTACGGTGCCGTGGGTACCTAACTAGATCAAGACGCTATACGAATGGCATTTCCATGCTGCTCTTATCAGATGGCCTGAACTCGTTGGATACACATCATGTATACATTAGAGCTTGGAGACGGGAAGTTCAGAAAGATGGGGATCAAAATCGTCAGCACACAAGTGTATGACCAATCCCTTTAATACATGACGTTACTATCCAGGTTCACGACAGTTTACATCTTGATACTCAATTTATATCAATATTCCGGGGATCTGATAGATTAAAGTACAGCTGTCATGCAAGATAAAGTACTTCTCGTGGTCTCACCTGGATAAAGTTTGCCACACGGAAATTTGTCTAAGATTGTTATACAGCTGATACTTTTATATCTCACATTCCTGATAGATCTATCAAGTCCAGTATCCCTCGAACTGCCCTTCAAGCTCCCTTCCCCCTTACCTTAACCTCAAGTCTCTTTTATTTCTTATGTCATTCGTGTAAGTTACAAGTATAACGTCTTGATGCTCTCCAGGTAATTTCCTGATTTATTAACGTATAATTATAGAACATGAATAGACTCAGTAGCATCACTTACAAACCTATCCCAATGATTCGCCAGAACCTTTATGGAGATATAAAATGTCTTATAGGACATGTCAATTAATATCTACACTATAATAGTTATTGTTTCTAAGGACATCGATAATGTCGGTCTTTCATCGTGGATGTGATAGTAGAAATGACAGGGAAATAGCTCTAAGCTTACTTTAAACATTAGTTTTGGGAGATGATATTTTTATTTCACGTTGAGGTCGTATACACTATTCATCAATAATATAGATAACTACAAAATAGCAATTGCAGTACCTACTATCGTGAAAGAGAAACCAAAATAGACAAAGATTCATGCCCAAGTACTCACTTGTACTGTGTAGTTACCAGCTTATTCTATCGCTAAAGCATAATGCCCCCATAAATCAACATAATCTAAATACCTATTAGAAGACACAATGTAATAATACAACTGACTAACCCTTCAGCTATCTATAATCTATGAAGATATATCGACGCCACCATGTGTAAGAAATCTCTGCATGTATTACAAGAACATCATCCAATCATCATGTCACCCCCTTAAGTACCAGCACCAATCATGTTGGGGTATCATTTAGCTTCAGTATCATATAAAGCATTTCACATCCCTTGCATGAAGCCCATATCTCAAGGCGGCCGCAATCCTCAAAGACTTCACCAAGTCTCGTGGGCTAGAACCGTTATAAGGCCCCAGTGGGAAGCATATGCTTGCCTTTGAATAGAGTCAAGTTGTTAAACTTCTTGCTTAAGGCTGTTAACTGTTATGTTGTTGTTGCTAAGCCGATACGTACAGGCAAACCGACACCAACTATCTCGAATCTGGGATTATCCAGGAGTAGATGTTAGTGATTACGTAAGCCATGTACATAAAACACTGAGACTTTCGGAAACATATGATACAGGATGTGATCAGACATACACTCATATCGATTTTTTGAGCATGAAGATGACATTGACCTAGGTTAGTTATATCATTTGATATCGAGACTTGGCGCATATACACATAGATGAGTATCCAGATAACGTCAAGAAAGTAGACCAAGACTGATTTCATGTCGCGTTTGACTACTATGATTGAATATAAGGCGCGTTACTTTAGGTTACAGGAAGGTTCTTGAAGCAAAGACTCTGTACAAAGTGGTCTAAGTAAGAGTGTAGCCGACACCAGCTTGCAGTAACCATAATAGTTCCAACAACTTGAGACCCGAGGCCCTTAGCTCGTTAACAAGCCAGCCCATCTTCCATTTTCCCAAGAGAAACCCGCTCTCAACCAAGATGGCGTCAGTTCCAGATCTACTTATCGTGCTTCATCACTACGAGGGATCTCCCGTACAGCGGATGATCTGGTACCTTGCACAGCGGTAGATTTCATATCATCAGTGCGTAAGTAGCAAGATTTTCGCTCATTTTACCTCCCCTAGTGACAATTTCTGAACTTACAGTGGGCATCACATCTAGACATAACCTACCGTGAACCATACACCAAGCTACGCAGTCACTGACCCAGCATCCCAGCTCCAACCTAACATGCTCCCACACCCAGACCATAAAAGGGATTGCCTACCGGCGTAATTCCCATCTTCTCCATCGGGCGGGCGTGTACATAATCTCGCGTCCCTAATCGCCAAGGTAGAGAAGCTCTTCCCAGCTAACCTAGCGCACCCGGACATGAGGCGTAACATTGCGGAGAGAGTCATTGAGGGGCTGCTCTCGCGTCCCACCCACGCTGCGCACCTGATATCGCCAGAGCGCTCGCAGCGAAAGGCCCGGAGTAGCTTCGGGACTGCGTAAACCTCACTAGGATTCGGAAGGTGGACGATCCGAGTGATGTGCCTCTGTCGGTCTCGGTGGGGACCATAACGGCGATGAGACCCGCGGCCGCCGTGGAAGTGAGCGAGGTATTCAACCTACATAAGACGACGCTGCTCGCGGGCGATTGGGAATGGCTGTCTAGGACAATCAATGGCCCACCACTAACTGATATTGAGGCTATCTAGCCCATGCTCCGACTCTACAGTATACCCGGTACGTCGCCGTCGATGTCATCAACAAGCCGCTGTTCTCAAAGGCATTCGCTTGGATCGAACGTTTCAAGCAGGTTCTAGAAGCCAAACAAGCGCAAGCGCAGCCGCTAAACGGGTCGGAGGCTGAGGCCGTGGCCGCGGGGGTCCTATTTGCGGAGGTGGATGCTGGTGTGGACACCGCAGATCCGGTACTGGCCGTCGGGGTTTTTGAAAAAAGGGTAGGAGTGAAGATGTAGCCGCCGGATTGGGGTGTTCTGCATAAGGACGTGGGGAATCTGGTAAGCGTGGTTTAGATCTAGATCGTGATCGAGACAACGAAGCACGGCAGGATCTGTCAGGGCGCAATGCTCCGAGGGACGGGTTTAAGGTAAGCAAGGATATTTGACGATGAGGCTAAGCTATGAAAAGAAAAGGGGCGGGCGAAGCTGACATCTGTCTACCCCAGATTTGGAACCTTGGAAGTGTTCAAGGCGGGCCGGAAAATTAACGATGCATGTATGTTTCGTCGTGCCACCGACGCCTAGTACCTTATTCACTTGAATCATACTCGGCTTGATGTTTAACTATGAGGCTTGACATTCTTGGCATCTCAGGGAATGGTTGTGACAGCTTAGGACAAACTAGGCATCTTTGTATATCTCATTCGCAACTATTTGATGCCAGTAACACCCCTGGTTACTAAGCATCGCCAACTAAGATGCTAACAACCCCAAATAGAATATATGGCGGTATTAAATCGTAGTATACTTATGGACACTACGTAATATATTTGGTGTTTCTAGTTAACCTGACTCGGTAACTTATCGAAGTCTCCAGTGTTCCAACTTGGGAAATGACAAGAAACAGACAATTAAGCTTTGTATAGTAATCTGAAAACGTATTGGTTGATTGGCTATATTCATAAACTTGGATGCCTTTTGGGGTCAATTTCTGAATGGCCTCTCCATTAGCTTTAACCGGAGTTGACTGCCGAGAGGACCGGTAGGTAGTATGTAGTGTGACGCTAATGTATCTAGATGTTGTGTGATGGCTTGAATGTTACCTGAGGCGAAATACCGGCAGAGTCGAATGTGCGGTTCAAAATAAGATCTGGCCGTTTGAAGCCGAAGTGATGTTGGTACTGAAAGATATCAGTCAAGCTCAGAGTTTCTTCAAGCCGTGAACACTGAACAAGGAGAGTGGGGTATCTTCAATAATAATAAAGTTAAGATTCCAAGATAAAGGCCGAGCAAGAAACTCCCACGCGTCATTTACATACTATACGGCCTGTCAGAAAAGCTTATAATTGGTAAGTTTGGAAACACAAACCGAACGCCTCGTTTTTAGGCGACACGAAAGCCAAACAAGGACAAGCGGGGGGACATTTTAATAATGATGCCGTAAAACTTGCGTCATCATAGATCTTGTAGAATAGGCATAAAAAAGATTAACCTTGCGGATAAAAGGGGATGATCGAAATCATGCTATCACGTGTGTATAACAACAGAAAAGTAACAGAAGTCGACATCCGTTTACCAATGTAGCAGTAGTAGAGATGGAAGTTATCCATGCGATGATCGTCTTCGAAATGCAGGTTGTTGAAGATAGTAACATGAGGCTCGAGCTTAGTTTAGCTAGTAATAGGTAGGCAGGGTAAGATGGCTGGATGGAATGCTTATTAGATTCTAGATAGATTCTAGATTCAAGATTCTAGATGAGGCGATCGCCATGTGCGTGATAAGTCAGACCACGATCTTGGATCTTGAACGATGGATAATCACGAAATGACCTAAGATAACGGAAATGTTGTAACCGCTTCGAACAGATGAAGCCTGACCTGTTTGGGAAATCCAAGGGGGGGAAGGGAAAAAACGCGAAAGTGAAAAAAATAAGAGACATAAGAGACACAGTTTGCCAAGGAATGGTGTATACTGGGTGTGGTACTTCAGGAGTGACGTAATTCGTTGCGAATTTCCCGCCCTGACCACCTTTTCCACTCTTCCTTCTAATTTTTCTAGTTCGACGCGAAGTTTCGTTGCATCCCTGACGGTTGTAACTGTCTATTCGAATTCCATAAGAAGGCGCGTGGGAAGTAACATCGATATGTAAAGAAAGAGAAGGGGAACAACAGTTTGAATATTTGAGGAAGGCGAGTCTTTTTACAGTGTAGATTCTTTGCAAGTTCGTTCTTGTTTTAGAAGATCGTGGACGAATCAACGGAAACCACAAACACGCATCCCTTCCATTTCAACAAAATTACGTATTTTTTTATTTCATTTTGTATGCATACTATTTCGTCTCCCGCGCGGAGCCTCTACCTACTCGGTTCTCGTCTTCCAATTTGTCAGACGCGACGGGGTGTATCCGGGAAGGCAAAATTAAGACTAGGTCTTTGCATCTCAGCCGGGACATTTGATTCGAAGAAAGAACGGGCTTAACTGGACTGAAAAAGAGATTCTTTTTGCCACCTCTCTTAAACGATGCTGGATGGGTAGGATAGTGTGGAAGGGCCTGCCGCATTTCAACTAGTGTAATCCTAGGCTCTTGCAGTATTTCAAAATCCAGAGTCAAGAGTTCCTACGTACTTCCTAGGGCTTTTGATCGGTACGAGACTTGTCTTGACTTGTCTCCCGCCCCCTGTTTATCGAAGTTGAAAACTCGAGCCTCCATTACATAGTACTTAGTACATATCAAGACACCCTTTTATGGTTTGGCTTTCCCGCTTTTCTTGGCCGTTTTTCTTTTTGGGTTTCCTCACTCTTATTACTATGAATTTTCCCTCGTTCCCCTTGATCGCGATCTCGTGAGCTGTCTTTGTAATCGAGCCTCTTAAGTCCGCAATTCGAACTTTTGCCCACATACCTACATCTCATCTTTGACACTAGGAAGTTTGCTTTGGGTGATATCCCCGCAAGGTCCAGCTATCATGCTGGGACACATACATATGCTATTGTTCATGAGTGCAAAATATGGGATCGTTATCTTCCGCCTATTACCTATTATCTTCTATTCGCGGTGAACTGACACAGGGGAATTCAATGGTATGAACACTGTGAATGCTGACAAACCGGAATATTAAAGATAAGGTTTGGTTCATGATTGATGACGGTATCATCTACGGTAACCATCTGTAGATGTAATCATCATGTAGTATTTCTATCTCTAAGCGAGTTAAACACAACAACAGAAACAAAAACAAAAATGAGAGTTTTATTTCTAAGCATGGATAGTCGATTTGTTCGCTTTTTAATAAAATAAACGTATGTTCATACGGCCAATTTGAGGAATTACCGTTCCGACTTGAGCTGGGGCCGTCGGGTCAAAGAGACGGGAGATAAAAAAAAATTGAAGGCGTTAGGCCCACTTTAGTCGGACGAATCACCGTCTTGCTAGTATCTCCAGTATCATACGTAACTTCGTACCATCCATGAATACGTATGCATTGTATCCATGTACCTCCCTTGACAGCGTGTTCTACCTGTACTACCCAGTAAGGAGCAGGATGCCCAAACAGGCTTAACCGATGCTAAAACAAATGGGGAATTACATACGCGCACTGTCCAGATACTTTGGGATCTTCGATCACGCCTTCCACACGCCCATTGGATGATTAATCCCTGTCTAGTGCGGGCCTTGTCCACCTTCGGCTCCAAGCATTTTTCGGGGGGCTTTACGTCTGCTGTGCCTGCCTCTTCTCCCAAAAACCACCCCTTATGTCACTTCTTCCCTCATGACCTCATCGCCAACTTCTTTTCGACACACCTGCAACTTATCATTTCCATCCAACTGCGTCAACACCAATACACACCAGCAACACAACCCGCCCCTGTGCCCCAAAACCTAACTAACTATACAAATTTCATTACACTGTAGTCTAGCCTATACCGTCACTCATTCATCAATTAAACGCCACGATACCCTAGGTAGCGACCCTAAGCTCCTAATTCCCCAGAGGTAGTTTGCCTTTTTTTTTTTTTCCCTTTGCAAGCTGCCTCCCCCAAGTCAGCCGTTGTGCGTCAAGCGTATCGTTACATCATATACCTTCCCCAGAACGCACACGCACACGCATCACATAAACCCAGCGCCATAAAACCAACTTCGTCATCGTCGTCACCATGGCCCCGACCGAGACCAAATCATCAGATAATCCTTTGTCAGGTGAGCTCACCGATTGTCTGCCGTCTTTCGCACTGACCCTTCCCATCGGTCACTTTTCCGTGCCCGTCGCTATTCTGCATAATCATCCGCTCCGATTACGATTGGGATGCGCTCAATTGGACGTCATTACTAACAATCATCGTCACATCTTAGGTACCAACGGCGACAAGAAATCCGAAGTCAAGTCGGAGAACGCTGTCAACAACGAACCAGGACGTCCATTGGCGCCACCTCCCAAACCCGGCGACGATTACTTCTCGAGCAACTTGAGCCTCGAGCCTAACCCATTTGAACAATCATTTGGTACGGGAGGCACGGTGGAAACTCCCGGTGGAACTAAGTTGCCCAGCGTGGCTGCCCTAACCTCGCCGTCGTCGTTGTTGCCCGGGAACGGAAATACGCCATTTAACTGGGGAGGCGGATCTCTTAGGACGGGACCCCTCAGTCCAGCGATGCTTTCCGGCCCGGCGAATGATTATTTCGGCGATACATCGCATACCCTGCGCGGTGGATTCACACCCAATGAGAGTTCCTTGCGAACCGGTCTGACGCCAGGAGGAAGTGGTTCTATGTTCCCGGCCCCAAGTCCCAACTCGCAAGCTCTATTTGCGCAATTAGCAAGTGGCACCGCAACCCCTAGTACACTCGATTTTCACAGAACTGCTATGAGTGCTGCTGCGGCAAAAGCAAACCGCGATAAGCAGCAGCCGCAACCCGTGACGTCGCAACCGGAGACAAACGGGGCCACGATTAAGACCGAGACCAAGCAAGCTTCGGGCGCTTTTGACCCTCACGACAATGATGCTGCTAATGGTTTGTTCATGTTAGCTCAGGGTGCTCAAGGTCGAAACGGTGCCCAAACACAATATCCGGTTGGTGGCAACCAGCCTGTCCATGCTCACCCACCCCCTCCCCCGCCGAACCAGGTCAATAACACGTCACCCCAGATGAATGGGAACGGTGCGACGAACTCGACGCCTCCAAGGGGTGTCAGTGAAGCAGCCAGTGGCATGTCGGAAGAGAGTGAACCGGCGAAGCCAAATCCTAGAGGAAAGGGAAAACGTGGCAGTGGTGCAGCTACCAATGGACGACGTAAAGCGGAAGAGGCGCCCGCCAAGCAACCCGCTACCAAGAAGGCAAAGACGGCTCCGTCACTGAACGGTAACGATATGTCGTCGGATGAAGAAGATGATGACGAGAAAGGCAATGATTCTCAACCTAAATCGAAAATGACTGACGAGGAAAAGCGTAAGAACTTCCTCGAACGAAACAGGTATGTCTTGCATTGTACGTATGTTGCCCGAATCTCTGCTAACGTGTACATAAAGGGTTGCTGCCTTAAAATGTCGTCAACGTAAGAAACAATGGTTGGCCAACCTCCAGAACAAGGTGGAGATGTTTAGCAGCGAGAATGACGCTTTGACGGCACAGATTTCTCAGCTCAGAGAGGAGGTCGTCAACCTCAAGACACTTTTGCTCGCCCACAAGGACTGCCCAGTCACTCAGCAGCAAGGCCTACACGGGGCGTTCATGCAACAAGCGATGGAAACCTACAACCCGCAGATCAACCCTTACGGGATGGCGGCGCCCATGCCTAATCAACCCGTGATGGCAGGACAAGGAGTACAGCGACGCTTCTCATAGGATGACGAGGCCGCTTCTCAAGACCCCGTCTATCCCGACCTGACTGATTACCAACATGAGTCGTGACTGATATCGTGGGACCCGAACGATAGAAGTTTCGGTTCCTTCAATATTGGGTCACTCAAGCGGTCGGTTCATCTGATCTTCATAAAACGAAAAGCGGCTTAATGGTATCGGGCGGTAGGAAAAGTGATTAGGCGCCCCATGCTCTTCTCGACGACACGATAGGATGGTGGGCGTTCCCGGATGTGGGGATGTTTTACCTGTTAACTCTGGTGTCTGTAATAACATTCGAAATTCACGAGAGCACGATAGGGCGTTTAGGCTATGGCTGCAATGTGGCACGTCTACATCCTTTTTTAGCGGGAGGACGTATCACACTTACAGTTTTTTTCGCCATATTATCGGTTGATATTGATATATGTACGTATCTGGCTGGGCATACACATCAAAAACGGTGTTTAAGGGGAAATACGGGAGTGATTTTGCTATTACAGTATGGGCGTTGAGAAGGACGGAGCGGCCAATAAGGGACTCGTGTCGTCTCCGCCCTCCTCGGGAGTCTCTGGTCTTCGTTTCGGCCGTTTATATTAGCTAGCTGATACACACGTAGGCTTTCAACGAATCAAACTTTTGATTGACGAAAAAAATATAATATGATGCGTATTTCCAGATAGCGATGTTTTTATGACAATTTGATACGAAGTTACCATCAACTTGCTGGCTGTCTTGAGAAGAATAAACCAAGCCAGCCGTAGTGACATTTGTTGTAATGACCTCAATGTGGATGTAATGTGTCGTAGTACTGGTAAAATGAATATCTAATTCTAGCCCCGTGTATTGGGCTTTGGTATGATTCAAGATTGATTAATTGCATAGGCGGGGGGCATAATAGGTTAAGAGTAGGTGGGTAGATGAAGTGGGGACATGGTCCATGGCAAGGCTCACCTGTACGTTGGCGTGTGTGGTCTGTGCATAAACAACTCTATGTAAACAATTGAGGAGGGAAGGAACATCTTCGCGCCTCGTTATCACCACCCTGCAACGCCAAAGCCTTAAGCCCAACTTTAACGAACCCGCTTACAACAAAATAATTTAAGTCGAAGTTCCCAAAAAAGCAAACATTTATATTTATCATGCCCGACCATTCATGCGATTCGAGATTTAATCCGATATAATTGAACCCCACCGCCAATTGATTGACGCGGTTACGATTTCGCGCTTTTCCGCCGTTTTCGTTTCGTCCCTTTTTTTTCTGCCCGATTCTGACTCGCGCGACTTACAACTCGAAATAATCTCGAACCGATGCGCACATCATCCCAGCGTCCATGACTACCCTCGTGCAGACTCGTCAGCCACTACAAGTACTGAGCATGAGCAATCAGCCCAAGCGCCGTAGGAGCTCGCGCCTTGCCGGTAGGTCACCGCCATCCTGCAGAGGGGGGGATATGTTTTGGGCTGGTATTTACATAGCCAGACGACTGACCGTAATTTATCAATAGCATACGATGAGCAAGATGGTGATTTTCATTTCACGCGAGGATCCAAGCGAATAAAGACACAACCGGATGCAATACCTGAGGAAGAGTCGGCGCCAGCTCCCGCACCAGCACCGGTAGCAAGGAAGGGCAGGCCAAAGCAAAATAAAGAAAAAGCTCGCGAAGTACAACAACCACCGCCACAACCACCGAAATCAACATCTAAACCAGCACCGAAACAAGCATCAAAACCAGCATCAAAACCAGTACCGGCACCAGCACCTGCACCAAGGAGAACTACGAAGCGGAGGTCAAGTCAAATATCAGCTGACGAAGAAGAAGTACAAACACCACCGCCAGCGCCACCGCAACGAGGTACACGGCGGAGAGGTCGTCCATCTGCAGAAAATTCGGAAAAGGAACCAGCGGCAAAGGCTACGAATGGAGTTGGTAATAAGAAAAAGAAGCAGATCGAGGAGGAAGCGGTCCAGGAAGAAGAGCCAGGGCAATCGACGCCAGTGGACGAGCCTAGAGGGGGAGACGAAGAGAGCGCCTCGGAAGGCAAGAAGATTGCGCTGCCATTCAGTGATACGCCGATAATGAACCGCAACAAAGAGATGCGGAGAAAGACGGGTGCCCGAAGGAGCAGTCTGGGCATGCGCGGGCGGAGGGCAAGTTCTCTCATCGACAACGGCCATAGCGCGATACCTCATAAAATGGTGGACTCCGCCGAGTTCTACAAGCACATCGAGGCCGACTTATTAGAACCGCGTCGAATGAAGCAACTACTCACGTGGTGCGGAGAGCGAGCTTTATCGGACAAGCCACCGTTAGGGTCCTTGAATTCTAATGAGATTCTAGGGGGTAAGATATATCCCCGAAAGCAGCGAGTGCCTACGGCTGGTTCTACAAGCTAACGTTTACCTCGCAGCCCGAGCAATCCAGGATCAGCTGTTGAAGGACTTTGCGGCGAAGTCGGAATTCTCAAATTGGTTCGCGCGAGAAGAAATACCACGGCCACCGGCTATAGTAAAGCCTAACCCGCGGAACGTCGAGCACGAGGAGAAGATAGCTGAGCTGGAGCAAAGGATAAAACGGTACGCATCAACATTTGTATATTGCAGTTACGGCTACTAACAAGGGGCTACAGTTTAAAAGCAGAAAAACGAACATGGCAGTCTCTCAAACAACCACCCCCCGAACTCCCACCGCTCTTCCCACCGCCCGACCCTTCCAACACCACCAACAACACGAAATCGCTACCCCTACCGGATGCCTCCCTCCTCGACTCGGACGAGGCGCAGATCCTAGCCTCGCTCACGGACCCGTCGGCGTCCATACTACGGCCCCAGAAGATCCAGTCCCGGCTGCAGGCGCTGCACGCCTCCCTCGAGTTCAAGATCGACCGCCTCGCGGCCAACGTGCACAAGCTCGAGCACCGCGTCGCGACGGGCGGCCAGCAGGCGGACCGCGTGCTGGCGCTCAGCGCGGCGAGGCTGCGCGAGCGCGAGGAGAAGGAGCGCGCGAGTGCCGGGACGAAGGACATGCCCGTCATGGAGGTCCTCAGGAGCTTGGGCAGGATACTGCCGCCGGAGGGCGGGGGGTGATGTCGCGTACTTACTAAGGTTGCATCCCTCCCCTCCGCGTGTGTACGAGCTCGTTCGTTCGTTCGTGTGTTTTTTTTATAAACAGGGAGGGGAAGAACGTGGGTGAGCGATTGATCGGTGAGGGAAATGATACGACTTGACTTGACTCTCTGTGTTTGTGTGTTTGTTTTTTTTGGAAGATACCACATCGATTCTTTATCGAAATGAAATGAATTCAGGGTCGGCGGTTTCTCTCGGAGGGGGGTAGGGTGTGGAAAGGCGAAGGGCGTTCTAAACTTTTTTTTTTATAACGCTGCGTGAAACTGATGCAGGTAGGCAGGCTAGCAAAGGTAGCGCATCGTTGCGGCATTTCGTAAAAACCTGAATAAGTAAAGTAAAGTAAAGTAAAGGACTTATTAGGCTATGCCGTTTATTTTTGCTGTGTTGGTGGTGTGGCTTGTGTGATGAGATTACTTGGTGCCTTTTTTAAGGGACATGGTAGGTTGGGCTGGGGTGATATTTGGTTTGTTCGATGAATTAGCAGAATCCATATAAGACGGCAGTGCTGGTATCAGATACGATGGTTTTCCTTTCGCCATGTCAAGACTTACTTACGTACGTAAAAGTCCCCCTTCAAGTTCATTATCCCCCCCCCAGTATAATTATAGACAACAAGAGGTAAGTAAGCAAGCAAGTCAAGAAATCGGTACACCAAATTAACCTAGATCCTGTTATGTTAGAGCGGGGATTAGAAATCGAATAAATCCCAAAGTCAAGAGCCATATTCTAAACGAGGCGGGAGTTTATATAAGTGTAGGACGACCAACCCACAGGTTCTAATATGTATCATGTTTTTTATATCATTGATATGTGCATATAATACAAATATACACTCCACCAAGACCTAACACTTTCCCGTTTTCCTCTCTCCTCCCGTTCAGTGCCAAAATATTCGTAAACACAAGCTGCCATCATCCCCCATCCGCCGAAAAATCAGCACACAGTCATAAAACGTCACCAAGGCCCTTCTCCTTTTAACCCGCCCCAACCCCCAACACCCTAAGCATGTTTCAACTCCGGCATAAACGCCATCCCGCCCCGCTCCTTCGCCCGCGTCTTCACGTGGTCCCTCAGCAGCCGCAACACCTCGCTGCTGCGCCACCGCAGCGGCACGGGCCGGTACGCGGGCTTGAACGTGCCCACGGTCTGGGCCCACTCGCCGGTCGACGGGGGCGCGCGGTACGGCTCCGCGGCCGCAGCCTCTTTCCCTTCGCCTAGATCCCCGGTGGTGGGGGCGCCGCCCGTGGCCAGGGGCGCGGCGGCGTGGGCGGAGGCGGTGGAGTGCGGGGACGCGTCCAGCGGCGTGGCTTCGCTGATGGCGGCCTCGACGCCGCCGGCGTAGTCGGCGGAGCTGGTGTCTTCGACGGCGATGGAGGGGGTGGCGGGAGGGGTGGCGGGAGGGGTGGCGGGGGAGGAGGGGGCCGTGTTGGACGGCGGCTCTTGCGTCGCCCAGTAGTATATGTCCCAGTCGTTCTCGTCGAGGAAGCGGTCGTACTGCGACATCTGCTCGCGCGTCATCGTGGGCAGGTGCGCGTCCGCGAAGGTCGAGAGGAGGAGGTCGGCTTCTAGGGTGCCGCGCTTGCGGCTTTGGTCTGATGTGAGTATTAGTATTCCGATGCGTTATGCAGCGTATATATGGTGCAAACATATACGGTGTAAATATATATGATGCACACAGAGGAGAGCACCAGGGGCTGGACAAACGTACAAACAAGCCTCGCCCTCATCGTCTTATCGTCCTCGCCGGCCCGCTTCATAGGCTGGATGCGGAACTCGGTGCCCTCGAGCTCGCCGACGCCCATCTCGTCCTTCTGCTCGGCGCTGCGCTCCTTGTGCGGCTCCATGGGCGGCGGGTGGCCCTCGAAGACGCCGGCGCGGCGCGCGCTTGTGGTGCCCAGCGGACGGCGGAGCAGGAGCAGTCTAGCTGGGGAAGAGGAGGGGGGGTTGCGTGCCGCGCGCAGGAGGCTGCGGGACAGGGTTGATGCTGTTGAGGCCATTGCGCTGGAAGACTGCCTACGGGTAGGTAGCTTGGACTAGATAGTCAATTGCTTCGTATGCAGAACGCTGTATCGAATTGTGTCGTATCTTGTCGTCGTTTGCTCTTGATTATTGAGTCTTCACCCCACCATGTGACATGAGTCGAATTGGCTTTGTTGTTGAGGTTGAAGAAAGGTACTACGAATCGTTGACGTAGTTGGAGGAGCTCTAGGTTCGCCAGGTTAGGTCTAGGTCTAGGTAGCTTAATAAAAAATAAAAACTTGGGGTGGTAGCTTCCCCGAATAATGTTCAATTGAAGCTTTGTAATTCGCAGATCCATATGGAAATTTACCGAGGCCGCCCCTCCCCGCCAACCCGCAAGTACCGGGCCGGGGTGTCCCATTACAGTATCGAGCCCCGATCGTCCCCGATCTGATCGGCGCTTTCTTGATGTTACCTTTGACACGTGAGGATTACTTTATTTGGAAGAATCTACGGTCTCAATGATTGAAAATAATTACTTTTTACCGACTTCTACAGCTTGTTTTAGATCAATAAGCCCAAGGAGTTAAGAGACTTCCATGGGAAATACCAACTTGGAAGAAGCAAAAAGTAGCTACTACTTCTTAGTCAAATCAACTATCGTACCGATTATTTTTATATTCATCTCTTGACTCCGTAGTGTCAGGAAACTGCCCATACAGATTATGCGTACAAAAGCATGTATTATCGTGTTCCGTGCCGCCATGTCCATTCATTTTTGCCCTTCCGAAATACTCGTATCACGCCTTTGCCGCCTCCTAACCCCTTGAAGCTTTGAAATCCGAGACTCCTCAGCTACGGTAGAGTTGTAGCCAAGTGTCGCTGAAGACAGGTACATAGTCTCTGGTCTAGTTGCTTGGTTGTTTGATACAGCTCAAGCTCGACATGATCTCTGAGCGCGCTTGATATCTGACTGTAGCTGAAATCGGACTTAAATCAAATGCTTCGAACGGAAGTAGGCGCGCAGGTACATGATCTGCCAGCCCCACAGCGCAACCAGCAGCATGGTGGTACCGATGCCGAACCACTTGACGCGGGTGTTCGTGCTCTCGTTCGTGTCGCGCAGCTTCTGCTCCCTAGCCCTCAGATAATCCATCTCCCTGACGATATCCGCGATAGACTCCTCGATGCGGCGCAGTTCGGTCTCGACGGGCTTCAGCTTCTCGGTGGCCTGGATGGCGGACCAATCCTTGGCGTCGGCGCCGATGTCGATGTCGAGCTCGACGTGTCGGTTGGGGTTATTCATGCGCGCTGGTTTGAACTGGTTAAGAGCTTTGTTTTGGGGGCCATGGTTTTAGCCCATTCCATTTCTCTCGCTCGACACTAGAACAGAGGAGAAGAAGGAAAAAGACAGAGAAGGGGTAGGGGACGTACAGTGCGTCATGACGTTCTCGAAGCACACGTCGAAGGCGGCGTCGGCGTGGGAGGTGAAGACGGTTCGCTGCTCGCCTACTACGTCTTTGGGCTTGCCGTACTCGTTGCCGACATTATCTAAGATCTATAATACGAATCCGAAGTCCACGGTTAGTTCATGTTTGCTATATTGCCATTGCTTGTGATGCGACACATAGGGGGTGATGGCGTTTGTTGGTAGAACATACGTGCATGTTGACAATCATGCCATCCCCCTTACTTCCGCCGACGGTGGCCGTGACGACAACCAAGGTGTCCTTCGCGACGAAGTTCCGTATGCATCGTTCTGTTTTCTTGTCGTTCGGACCGCGTGCCGTTAGGTCGAATTTCAAAGCGTTGACTGAAGCGATCAAGAGCACGAAGCCGCAGATATACTGCAGCAATGCCCGCGGCAAAGCCATTGTTGATTGGTGATGTGAGCTTCGGTTGTGATCAGAAGACTCTGTTGTTGTTGTTTCCTTCTTTCGTTTTTCGTTCTCCCGAAGAAATTTAGAATCTTGCGAAAGGGAGAATAAGAATCTCGAAGCTGCTGGGAATGGGAAAGCTTAAAGAAAGTTAACTAACAACCTTTAGTCTTCTCGATGTAACTTTGTATTTAGTCGTAATACGTGTTCAAACTTCCAAGGTTTCTTATCCAATCAAATCGTGAGATTTCTAGTGGCGCCAATAGCCTTGCAGTATATTGCTAGTCACGTGTAACCGAGCCTCTTCAATCGAACCGGGGGCCCCAATTCTTTTTTTTCGCGTCGGGTCCAAGCTCCAACTCTTTGTACATAACTTTTTGTATCTTTCCGCGTTCGCAAACTTCATCTAGAAGTGTATTCCTCCATCGCAGCCAACACCTCATCACACTCTTTAGATTGCAGCAAAGATCATACCGCCAAGATGCCGAAATGTAAGTCTTCATCTAGAACTGATTGAATTATATTTCATATCCATAAGTTATTCAAGAAGTAAATGCTAATGAAACAACCCTCAGTCTTCTGCGATTACTGCGACGTCTACCTAACGCACGACTCCATGAGCGTGCGCAAGGCGCACAACAGCGGGCGAAATCACCTCCGCAACGTCGTCGATTACTACCAGCAGATCGGGCACGAGAAGGCCCAGTCCGTCATCGACAGCATCACCTCCTCCTACGCCGCCGAGGGCCAGGCCCACGCCAACCCCATGCTGCCCCAGAACCAGCCCGGCGGAGCCGCCGCGGCAGCAGCTGCCGCCCAGGCCGGCTTCCCCGGCATGCCGCCCCCTCCCTTCAGCTTCCCCGGCGGCATGCCGCCTCCGCCGTTCCCTGGTCTGCCTGGTGGCATGCCTCCCCCGCCGGGCGGCGCGTTCCCTCAGGGGATGCCTCGTAAGTACCACCCTCCTCGCCACACGATCCGTGTCGCGAGACCAGCACATGTACAAATCGATATCTAACAAAAGAAACCACAGCCCCCCCAGGCCAAGGCGGTCGCGGCCTGCCTCCCCCTCCCTTCCCAGGCCCCGGCGGCCTGCCCATCCCACCACCCGGCGCAGGCCTGCCCTTCCCTCCCCCCGGCGGTCTCCCCTTCCCGCCCCCAGGCGGCTCCAACGCTCCCCCGTTCCCGTTCCCTGGCATGCCGCCGCTGGGCCAAGGCTTCCCCGGCGGACCCTCGCCTCCTGGAGCCGGTGGGTTTCCCCCGCCTGGACCGCCTGGGCGCTAGGGTCGCGGCGGTCGTGGAAAGAAGTCTGCAAGGGATGTGAAACGGGAATGATGCGGTGGCGGTCTCTGATTTCGTGGCATAGAGCTCAGACCCGTTCATCTTGCCGCTCGGCTAGAGAAAAGAGAGAGCACGAGTGGAGGCTCTATGAAGAACGGAGAAGCTACTCAGAGGTTTGGTTTCTCAGAAGTACCTATCTACCTTTCTAGGGCCGGCCAAACGTGAGACGGCGTGTGGAGTAAAGTCTTCATCTACGCTCGCGTGTATAGACTATGTGTACGGTAGATATCTACGTCATTGAGCGGAGAATAGTCGAGCGGGGATAGGCCGAATACTAATACTGGTGAGAAAAGGAATCCAAATAACATAGGAACAACCACGGAACTTGGTTGCCAGGCAAGGCGTTAAGGGACTGCTATTCCAGCATCGAAAAAGAACGAACGGCTCAAGGTGTTCTCTGGTTTGACTGAAACTTTTCTTGATATACCACTTCAGTCAGCAGTTAGCTGTGCTTCGAACTAGGTAGATTACCTAGTGCGGCGTTTTCATCGTAGATCAAGTTACATTGGAAATGTGTTATGCACGGCATTCATCTCATTAGGACTTCTTAAATGTGATATGGTAATAGATATTTTCCATGTTTTAGTTCTGCTTCATCGTTCGATAGAAAAACACGACCTCTATCCCATCAAACCAACGCAACATCAACATAAAACGGCAACACCCCAAACCCGAGATTCATTCCGTAAAGCAAGAGCAAGATCAACTCGTCATCATTCGCTTAACTAGGTATTCGTAGCAGATATTCTTCTCAACTCGCAACTCCGAAAGCAGAAGAAAATCGATAAAAAAAAAAGCACGCCGTAATAGTAAAAGAAAAGGAACAACTTCGTCAGTTTCATTCCCATCAAGGTTCCCTATTCCCTCTCGGCTCTCCGTAACCCTCCATGCTGTGAAAATAGAAAGAAAGAAAAACCCCCTTTTATCGCAATCCTTTTAAAGCCAGTGTCATATCGTCAATACGTATCAGCTAGAAATCCAGAAATAAATAAAAACACAAGGTCGTAAAATGGGGAATACGGTAACGTCGTTCTTATCGTAGCTCGTAAGTATCGCCAAAAAAAAAAGGTCAATGACAGGTCGTTAAGGTGATTGTGATGTTCGGTGGTAATCGAGGGAAAAGCAACAAATGTAATGCAATGACAACAAGAGTGCAGTATATCGCAAAAAACTAAACAGTAGTCTGTCGCAAAATGAAGATTTTTGTCGATACCAGAGATTGGGACGTAATCAGACTCGGATAGGACCGCGGCGATGGTGCGTTTGCGAGTGTGGGTAATGCATTTTACCATTCGGCTCAGACTGGATTTGCGAAGCAGTCTGGTAAGAAGGGCCCTTATAACTATTGCGCTTGATGACCTCGCCCACGCCGTCGCGGACCTCGCGCGGGCCGCTGATCTTTCCGCGGAGGGCCTCGGTGCGCTTCTGCCGACGGTGCTCGCTGAGTCTGCGCTGCAGGTTCTGCGGCCGGTACTGCTCCAGCTTGTCCTGCCAGCTGGGGAAGAGTCTGCGTCCTCTGTCGTCCACGCGCTTCTCGACGCCCCAGACGCGCCGGTTTGCCTCGTCGGGCGCGGTGGACGGTCGACCCTCGGAGTCGTAGTCGTAGTCGTGGGAGTACCGGTGGTTGCTCCAGTCAAGACTACTATAGCTATCGTGGTGTCTCATCACGCGGAGTCTGCCGCTGGGTGTGCGCTTGACTGTTCGACGCTCCGGACTGCGCTGGCCAGACGCTGTGTAGTGGTCTTCATCTTCTATGGGTAGAATCGCAAATGTACGCTTCATCCGTTCGCTCAAGCTCCTGCGGCGACCAGGGCGATCGCCAATTGGCGGGTATCGATACATTGTATCCACCTCCGGGGGAATCTCATTTTCCAAGTCGTCAATATCATCGTCTTCTTCGAACGTAGGCCGCCAGAATGGATGCAATTTGGACTCGTCAGGTAGCTGATCTGCCGTCGGGTACTTGCGCAGTTTTGCACCCTTGCTCCTTTCGGGCGCTGGATTCTCAGCGGGTTCTTTTCGAAGTGTTCTCGAAAGAGATAGGGTTCGCGATAGGAAGCCAGGGGCGCCAGAGGAGCGAACATTGTCCGAGCTCTTGCGAAGGCTGAAGGCGCGGCGCACCAGGGAAGGTCGCTTTGGACTCTCTTCGAAGTAGTTCCCAAGCATCTTCTCTTTTTCGGCGGTCGGAGTAAGTCCAGAAGGTGTAGCTGGTATGAATTTGATTGCAGGCGGTGCGGGAGGAGCACGCGGATTTCTCAGAGGCGAATCTACATCATCCATGGAGAATTGGTGTCGGGGAGGTGTCGCGGGTGCTCCATCTGGACCGCTTGCCGTAATTTCAGGGTTGTCTAGAAACCTCTCCGTAGCATGTGCCTTTGGAGTAGAGGCTGGATTTTGGGTAGGGGCTGGTCTTTGCGAGTCGTTTGCAGCGATGGGAAGATCAACGGGTTTCGACATATGATCAACCATCAAAACAGATTTGTTTTGGTGTGGGTAAATATTCACCGCCATAGCTTCCGAGATATCTGCCGCGGAGTGAGTCCCGTTTGTCTCGACAGACGCTTGAGAAAATGGGGTATTGTGCGCTGTCAGGCGTTTGCCGAAGAACGGGTCTCCGTTATTGTCGACAAGTGGCCTGTGGTCATGAAGGGCATCTTTGTGCGACTCAACGGATGGAGCCGGTTCAAGTTGTCTCTGATCGGGACGACTATTCATATGGTCGACGGGAGGCGCACGTTCCACTGTGACATGTGGTGGTGGTTGGTATTGCTGTTGGTGCTGTTGGTGCTCTTGGGGCTGGGGCTGCTGCTGTTCGCCCTCTTCCTCCAGAAAAGTATTGTGCGCCTTCAAGCTCTCCGCGGTCAGTGAGCCAGCTCGGGAGCCAGCTAGAGATCCATTCCGGCTGGTAGTAGCTGAAAGGGAAGATCTACGCATAGGAACAATTGGAGGGTAGTCCATGGTTAATTCTTCAACTTGAGCCGATCCATCAGATTCTGACATTGATCTACCCCTTCTAGAAGGCTTGTCAAAGTAAGGCGTCAGGTCTCGCGCTTTTGAGAGCGGTGCCGAACTTATACTATTGCTTCTCTTAGAGTGGTGACTACTCGTAGATCTGAGTGATGGTGGGTTGGTAGCCTTTATAGAAGTTCTGCGATCAGGAATGACAACCACAGGAATCCCTCCATTCTTCCAAACCTCCCGGCGTGCTTTTCTACTGGCGATAGAATTGGCCGTAGCAGTAGATGCAAGACTTTCTGAACGGACAGTGCCATCAACGATCCTCCTAGGAGCTCTTGCACGTTGAGCGGTTTCTATTTGACGAATGGATGTGTTCGCCGAGGAGCTTGAAGGTGAAATCTCAGAGCTTGAGTCTCTAAGAGTTGTTTGCTTTCTGACATGCCGCAAAGTCTTTCGCCTCTGAGGAGGCGTCCCGACTAAAATAGCCTCCACCACTGTAGAGACGGTAGATTTTGAAGACATGCCGGAGGACCGCCTGACATCAGTGCTTACCGATGACTCGGAAGTAGACGGCGCGGTCCAGCGCGTATCCCTGTTTGCGGATTCCGGAGGTGGTGAGGGATGCGTGTGTAATCGGTCAGATAGGGGCATCGATCGTAGAGCCTTTGTCGCATTGGTCGGAGCAATTGTCACATCCTCGACCACTTTTGTCTTGTGTCCATTAGTTTTAGCTTGAACACGTCGCTTCTCCACCCTGGCATTCCTATTGTGTTTACTGTCCCATTCCTTCACGATTTCGCTGGCAGTACCCCATTCACCATCAAAAGTTGAAAATTCTCGTTTCGTCCCTGGCGTAAGATTGTCGTCAGACTCAGGTCCCAAACCTAGCCCTACGTCCACCGCTCTTCTTTGCTTTGCGTCAATTACGCGTTGTGCTATGGTCTGAGTTGCCTTACTGGAGGACAAGACCGGCCGTGGCGTCAACTGGAATTTGTCGTCTTCTTCCGAGGAGTCGAGATTCTCGCGCGCTGTTGTAAAAGATTCTGCTCGAGAATCTGCCGTGGCTTTGGATGGAACGCGATCTGCTAGGATGGGGCGGGAGGGTCTCGATCGACGCTCGGGCTGCGGAGGGGTCACGTCCGGCGTGGGTGGACTCGCCTGGTGAGGTGGAGTTCTCGGCGTGGTGCTCACAGACGTGTTTGTAGCACTTCGCACCGGACTACCGACGTAGGTCGGACTCGAAGGCTGGATCGAGTGGCTACCAGAAGACGTACGAGAATGCGCCGGTGGCGTAGGAGGCAGGGCAGGACCTGGGACCTTGACATTGGGACTCTCGTCGTGCTTCGGGTTTGGCGGAGTGGATGGTTCTTCTGCCTTCACATGCGATTCCGGGATTGACGTTGTATCGATGGACAGGTCACGGGAATGGCGATTCCTGGTTGCCGACGCTTGTCGATTATTTCTCGGATGCGGGAGGACCTTATGTTTCTTGAGTGCTTGTTGACTAGGCTTACCAAGAGTAGGGCGATCGTAAAGAGGGTCGAAATAAAGAGTTGTCGACGTCGCCGCAGCAGCAGGCGAGACGGTGGTTTCGGCAGAAGCGAGCATTGTTGAGTGGGATGAAATACTATCTACTATTGTTGCCGACGGTTCAAAGTCTACTTAGCTGGGTTGCACCAAACCAGATAATCCTTCCTCGCATTGTAGAGAATAAATGGTGGCTTTGGGGGCAGAAAGATTGCGTGACTTTTTAAAAATTGAGCGCGTAGTCCGCAGGCGTCCCCTTTCAGGTGTTTCCTTTTCTTCTTTCGTAAACCCCCTGGGTGATGCAGACGCAGGCAGCTCTCGAGGCCTTCACAAAGTTCGATCTGCCTAGGGGTGGCTTTTTAATGAAATGTGCCGACTATTGGACCACTCACAGTGATCGGAGCCGGTTTGGGGACCAGATCGAAGGAGAAGTGCTCAGGACCTTGCAGCACATGTTACAAAAAGCATGATCTCTAAGCGCTATCCATTGGATAATAAATTTTGAGTAGGCATAAAATTTGAATCAGATGTTTAAGAAGTGATATATGGCTTGCGACAGCAATAAGCCACGGTTATGGGACGGAGTTTGATTATAGTCGAATAGGTATAGTAAATAGGTAGTTAAATGACCACTGTGATCTTTGAATAGAAAACATAGGTACTCAGATTAGAAGGGTCTGGTTACGCAGAAGTGCTTGTTAGGGGAATCGTAGGGACATTCCATATTGTATTGTAATGAATGAATGTGAATGTGTACGAAGTAATGAATGGTGCGGATGAACTTCCAAGGTTTGCGACAACTACCTAGGTACCTACTTTAATTGAGTGCAGCCGATTGACGATGTTCGGGTCCCGACCTTTCCACTTCCAACCCTTCCTTCGTAAAATCGTAAGTGACAACGGGGAACGGCTCGAGGAAACAACGTCAGAGGGAGTAACTCTCCGTACCCCCCTGCTCCTTTTTTTTTACCTAGGAGGAGAGGAGGAGTGGAATTAGTTTAAGTTCGGAAGTCGGGGGCTGGGAAGCGGTCTGTCTAACCATTGTCGGCTAGTCCTAGACCTTTCGCCAGCTGTGCTATGTACCTACTTGCATAACATTAAGCGCACATGTATGATACAAGCGATAACAACTTCCCAGGTGAGTGTAGTTCAATTCTTGATTTTTCCCATTTCTTCAACTTTTTAATATTTTCTTATTTTTCTCTTCTACACACACTGATTAGGGTACATATTAGGGTACATCCATTGATAATAACCATCCTCAAAATGGTCACGCAATTAGGCCTTGATCATCCACGATTTGTCTAGATCTGGTTTGTTACATCGAGATATTTCGTACATGATCCTTTAAATCTATAAAACTCAGACTGGCGGCGCGTGCGCTACGCATCACAGCAGAGGGTTGGATAAGTATATGCGCCGAGCCTCTACAAGAGACGAGCAAGTTACGTTGTATTGACGAAGGGGAGGGTATTCTTCACCTGTCGTGCTTCTCCCCCATCTGCAGTTGTGAGTGGATCATGACCATATTTTCTGCAGCCACTCCAAGTCACCAGGACAAATGAGCTTCTCGAACTGCACAAGGCTGTTCGGCCTCATGCCAGTCCTACTTAGCCTGCAGCCCTCAAATGACGAATGATATTGAGCAATGCACGACACCCTGAGGCCGACCTGCGACTTCGCCGTCCTCTGGGTCCCAACACGGTCAAAAGGGCGACTGGCATTCCCACACTTCTCGAAGAGGACACACAGAGTGTGGTGCGACGGTCTAGGCGCATATACCGGAACCATACGGCCCTTCCTCCTTGATCTACCCAAATCCCAAGGGTATTTAATAAGGTACAGTCACCGTTAATCGAATAGGAATCAATATAATACCGTTCGCTATGACGAAATTCCCAAGGAGTTGGCAATGGTGGGGGCCGTAGGAAGTGTCGGAAAAAATGATGACAAGCCGTTGCTGCGACTCACGGCCGCAGAATCGAGGCCACAGTTCCCAATTTAATCAATCCAATCCAACAAATATTCCTCCAGCTACTTACCTACTGCACACAAATGAGAACAGAAGCGCAGTCGTAAGGGGGAAGAAGATACCCCCTTTTCTTAAAATCAGGAGAGTCCACTGAAAAGAAAGCGAAAACGAATCATTCATGAGCAATACATCTATACAATTCCCAGAAACCTGCAGGTTAGCGCTTTTTTAAACGGATTACGTGTATCCACCTTCTTACCCATCGCGCAGATTTATCTTTATAATGAAGACATGCAGATCTGCGTTCTTATCTCAATGCCAATCACTTGCGCTCATGGCTGCCCGGCCGGGGAAGAGGAGCAGCCTATCCGGTAGTTGGCAGTCAACTTCACTATCTCTTGGCCAAGTTCGTCCAGTGTGCCACGTGGAATTACCACTTTTGGACTTGTATCCGGAAAGGGGACTATGAAAATCTATATAAAACATTGGACTAAACTCCCATCCATCTCACTCCCGCTGCTGTCGATGTTTCATTCGTCATGCTGACTAGAGGTATACAAGCTATAATAAGATGAGTTGTCCCTGATACAATGCCGCAAGGTATTACCCAGTCGGTGTACTCGAATCGCAAAGATCTAATCTTTTAGCTCTTGAAGCTTTATCTCGTGCCCCCGCATTCAAAGAGCTATGTCATTAGTGCATTACATACAGCATTACATACATATTCTATTCGATTATCTACAGGTTACCTAACAAGAAAGATCTTAATGACTCTCCGCTATGCAAGTCGAGCATCAATCTCCAGTTGAGATGGATCTCTCTCCAGCGAAGTCCTCCTCTCAGTGGACGACGGTCGTCAGTGATAAGCTACCGGTCCTAGTTGAGCTTTTTTCATTACTGTAGAATCGATATCGGCGTCCTATCAACTGGAGACGACAGTCTCTGTTGGTAGATTAAGATACGTAAGAATCGCCGGGCCAATCTTCATATAACAGAGTGTTCGGCTGCTTGCCTATGTAGTTATGTTCTGAGGTATAACGATTGCCTTTTCAAAATGTTGAAGACTCTCTTTGCTCTTGGCTATGTAGCCTATGCTACTCCCCATGGTACGCACGACGATCAGAAAACCCTAGCTGGACCGCATCAGTCTTTGTGGTATAACACTCTGCCTGGGGATGGTGGAACTCAGGTCAGGACTCTGTGAATGGGATGACCAAGGCCCTATAATTCTAACTATTCACCGTAGGCAGACTCAGTATTCTCTGGAATTTCAACATTTGGACGCTTGCCATATGCACCTTGTTTGAGCCTCCAGGACGTTGATTACGATCTCGCTTTCATCGGTTGGTCATCTTGATATGGTCACATGAGCACTTAGACTAATAGGGGTAAAAAGGAGCTCCCTTTGACACCGGTACATCGTACCGACCCGGTGCACGATTCGGTCCCTCGGGTATTCGCCAGGGATCCCGACGTCTTAATCTCTAGTATGAACCCTTAGCTCTACGAATAGAAGTCATCATACAGTCAGCTGACCTAATGATACTAGCGGAGGTTATAATGTCCCCTTAGACACCAACCCCTTTAACAGTTGGGCTAAAGTCCTCGACTGCGGAGATATCCCGGTTACATCGTATGACTTAGACTCCCCGTTCCGCAGAATCCCATTTACCAACTCAGATATAGGTTTGACAATTCGTGGGCTCTTAAGCAGATTGAAGAAGGACATTACAAGATCCTATCTCGAGCACCGACGACAGCCGCCAGCAAGGCCGGGCCGGCTAAGAAGGGGAAGACCCTACCACGAGTCATCACTCTTGGTGGTGACCACACCATCACCCTGCCCCTACTACGCTCCATCAACCGAGCCTACGGCCCCGTCTCAGTCATCCACTTCGACAGCCATCTAGACACCTGCAAGTTCTCCTCTTCCAAATCCCCACACCGCAACCCAACTAACCCCCACACCAGGGCGTCCCAAAGTCTTCGGCGGCTCGCCCTCCGAAGTCGCCAGCATCAACCACGGGACGTACTTCTACCACGCGGCGCAGGAGGGTCTGCTGGCCAACGACACCAACGTGCACGCGGGGATCCGCACGACGCTGAGCGGGCCCAGCGACTACGAGAACGACGGGTACTGCGGGTTCCAGATCGTGGAGGCGCGCGAGATCGACACCATCGGCGCCGACGGCATCATCAAGAAGATCCTCGACCGCGTCGGCACCGCAAACCCTGTGTACTTGTCCCTCGACATCGACACCCTGGACCCGGCCTTCGCGCCCGCCACCGGCACCCCCGAGACGGGCGGGTGGAGCACCCGGGAGCTGCGGACGATTCTCAGAGGGCTCGAGAGCGTGAATCTGATCGGCGCGGATGTTGTCGAGGTTGCTGTGAGTATTTATCGGCGATGATTGGGGTTGGAAGGTTGCTTGCTGACGCCTGATTAGCCTGCCTACGATACTAATGCCGAGCACACCACCATGGCTGCTGCGGATGCGTTGTATGAGATCATGAGCATTATGCTTAAGAAGGGACCTCTTAGCGAGATGATTAACAGCACAGATCAAGAGGAGTTGTAGGCTTAGGCGTCGTACACTCACTTTATGTCTCCGGGATCTGTTCTAGTGATCCATGCTAGGCGGTGCTAGTTAGGCCTAGGTCTCTAAGGAAGGTTTAAGGGGGTGGAAGAAGCAGTGGGGTCATACATACCTAGTATATATATACCACATTATGTTGTGTTCAGAGCGGGGGCTAAGACGATGGACGGAAGTGAATAGGGGAAAAGAAAGGGGCTTTAGAATGAGTGTAGTTGGAATGATATCTGAGAAAAATATGAGCATTATTGAAAAACAATGACTTATATAATTCTATCTAGTTCGATTGCTTGCCAATATAAGTAGCTTCTATTCCTTGAATATAGACCTACGCAGCGTATAATGCTTGGGGTCATTAACTCTTATGTGGATGGATATTTTCTACTGGTATAAAGACACATTCACCTAACCCAGCAAGCAGCTGTACATGGCATAGACGACGATTCTCACTACCTACCTAGCTAGGTACGGTTAGGGTTTTGCCAACGACTGAGAAATCTCGAGCTTGGAAATTTAAATATACGTTGATGTTCGTAAGTCAATGAGGTATAATGTCGTAATACCCAATAGCGAGACGCATGTCTGATTTTACCAACGCAGCTTTTATTGATACGAGTAGCTTAACATATGTTTACAAGGCCTGTCATGATTCAATCAATTGGAGGATATTCCACGGATCGTAGTTGATGTTGTTCCATATAATTCAATGGGAGTATAGCTAGGCAGGTATCTAAAGTGCATACCTATATGCCTTCAGTTCAACGTATACTGCTTCTCTTCGTGATATGCCCTCTACGAATCATCAGTTTTACATAAAGATGTATTTTATATACACGATATTGAAGTGTTGCAAAAATATTAATATAAAAAAGAAAAAAAAAGAAGTTGATTGAAATGGCAAAAAGCTCGGTCCGTAACGGGCTGAATCCGAGAGCATTTGACCTGAGACGTCTAGCCTCCGCCCGCCCTGCCCGAGACTCGAACCCTGGACCTACGAAAACTCGAACATTTTCTTAACCCTGTCTAATCCATCAACCACTCGCCCACCGGCTAGTAGCGACCAAGTGACCATGGATGTTCGGGGCCTGTGAGTGAGGGGCTCAATAATTTGGTACATATACCAATGTCTGGCACTGACCTACCAGACTGCAATACAGCCAAGGTACCAAGGTAGCTGTGTCCATGAATCCATTGCTAACACCTCATGTGTACCTCAGTACCTAGGTACCTGTGGCCTCAGGTATCCAGAGCAACCATCCCCTTGAAATATACGCACCTACCATCTAGCAAAATACATTGAGGGCATATTATCACAATTTACATGTCTACCAACATAAGCTTATCTATCAATATCGTCACTTCTATCTACCCAAATAGTATGAGTTGAACACAATAGCATTTTTTCCCCCTTTCCTCGGTTGAAAAGGGGCTTGCCTTCCGACGAACTAAGGCCTTGTTCTACAATATGAATTATAACTTCTAGTAGTCCTTCGGTCATCAGATCTCGTATCAAGGAGACCAAGGAAAGTCCTGTTACTCCTTTTCTTGCCAAATATCTTCATTGTTTGTATATGTTTCGCTCTACATTACATTCATGTCCTCATATTGTTTATCTTTGAAAGCATCATTAATAACATTTATACTGTAAGGTTTTGGTTATGAAGTTACGTCTTGGTAGTCACGATAGTCTATTGAAGCCAGTCCTATTTATGTTAAATTTATCTAGATGATAACACCAAAAGTAATTTATTTATCACAGACTATTACTGACGAGGCTCTGAGAACCATCAATATTGTAAATAATTCATTGAAAGATCTTCGACTGTTGAAAATAAATCTACAAGTTTCGTCAAGGATGCTCAGGGGTAAAGGGGCAATACGAGGTCTAGAAAAAAGGGGGGGAACTTGGCTTCAGCAATAGAATAGCGAAAGGCGCTGATTATTTCCATCTCGCTGCCTTCAGTATTTCATGACGAGAAAATATATTTGATTAGTTCAGTCAAACTCGAATAATACCATCGTACATTTATACTGCATTGTAACTAATCTTCTTCTTGCCACGTCCAGCGAAACGTCTGATCCTCTAAAGCACCCGCTCACAGCTCAATATCAGACTCGCAGAAGAACATAGAAGACCCTGACATAAAAATAGGGTCGCCCCAAGTGTCACATTTCAATTTGAAAGTGTGTGTTCGATTCAGGTGACATTGGCCCGTTACCTTTCCACTCACGTCCACCATGGCGTAGTTGCGGTCCTTGTAGATAGCTGTGCAAGAAAGCAACCTCGTCAGCACGTTTCGTATATCCAAAACGAGAAAAATCCTTACTGTGATGACCGGGCTTCGCATCGCCCGTGTTGAACTCGACGATGTCAAGCGGGTCTCTGTACAAGGGAGCCCTGACAGGATTGCCGGGAACGGTGCGCATGCCCGTCTTGCTGCCGCTCACGTCCCCCGAGTTGGACCATATGCCGATGCTCACGTCGCTGCAGGTAACAACCGGGTCTTTGAGGAACACGCCGCCTTCTCCAAGACCATCAGAGAGCACTATCGGCCCCTGCATCAACTTGTTCATGTAAGTCAGCCAAAAATCGGCAACAGCTCCTGGAGCGATCGCTACGGCGAAGATGATGGCTGGGGCCTTCATTGTGGGGGGCAAGATGGTAATTATACGATGATATTCGCTGTTTTGTAGTTTTATATCAAAGAGAAAAGCTGTAGTGTTGTGCTCGGGAACCGAAGAGTGACTGGGAATTTACCCAGGCAAAAGACTAATTGAAGCTATTATGACATGAGACATGAGCTTATTTATATCTTGATAAATCCATCCTCATCACCCATTCAACTCATTGTATTTACATAGAAAATGCGAATATCATTTTCATACCAGCCAATCCATGTATCCGATGTTTGGATGATCCTTCGTGGGTATACCTATGCAGTCCAGGTGATTCAGCATAAACGTTCTCATACAAATATCTGAATGTTTGCTTTTACACGAAATCCATGCCATAGAGTAGGATCTAATACCCCATATGATAAGCAATGTGCCAGTGCCAGCGAAGAGCTTTGTTTCGTTTGGGTAAAGCTCCTATTTCCGGAAATAACGACAGGGAGGACCAGTATATTCGAACCAGGTTGTTCCCTTTGAATAATCATGCGTTTTTCGGCAGAGTAATAATTTAGGGTCGACTCACGATATTCGGCAATATTGTCGGCCTTCCATTTTGGCGGAAAAAAACGTACAAACCAAACTTCAGGTTCATCTCCCCTTAGGATAAACTTGTATCAATCACCCGGTCCAGAATATCCTGCCCACGAGGATTTATATATATTGACCATATATATCGTAGAAGAGACGAATTATTATCTACAAGTTTATGTAGATAACCAATTTCAGCCTAGACCTGCTATCTTGAGTATGTAAAGGATCACAGTATGATGTAACACTAAGTCCCGTGCCTCCTGACGTCGGTGTTCCTGTTTCGCTACTTGAATTTCAACGATATAACATTAATTATCGGGCATTCTCTTTGTTTGTCCAAACATAGGGACTTGGAACACAATGCTGCCTACTCAGAGCAAGTTTCAAGCAAGTCCATTGGGTTGTGTTCACAGTTAAAGATAGGGGTATTTGATACCCCGGCATATATTACTTAGTCACAGTATCAACTATCATATATAATCTTACAGGGCTATATAGTCTCCAATAAAGAGGCACCAAATTTCCGACCCTTAGGCTAGCAAGCAAGACAGTCTGGAAGTCCTTCCTCCAAAGGTTATCACAGCATAATCAATCGGTTGGTGTGCAGGATCTAAACCTGTAAGGACGATTTAAAATCCAAACTCGTATCCTTCAAAGATGGGCAAACAATCGACCGAGACCGAATTCGTGAGAGCTATAAGTGACACAGATGTGCGTTGTGTGAGGGTGCTAAAAGAAATGGACGTTCCACCGCGTAAGTGGTGTAATACTGAATCTGCACGTAAAGTTTGTGTACCGCGTATTTCAAGACCAATGTATTAGTTAGACGTAAAGGTTCAGGATTTTGTTATTAACAGTTATGTAGCTATCCGACCGCGGCAATTGACTTAGTTAATACAATAGAGAGATACGGACAGCATGTGAGGAAGACTCAAAAATCATATATGCCCCTTTCTGTTGATACTTTGTATTTTCTAAGAGGACTGGGCTCAGAATGGATTCATACCGTTGTAATTCTACTATTTCTAGTGATGACGGGAAAACCAGACCGAGATCAGTGCTTTCACCCAAAAGAAGAGGATGGGATATCAGCTGCCTGGTAACCTAGTCTCGAAGACCGCATCTTAATTACAGAAAGCTCACCAGAATCACCACATTTCTGGTCGGCGAAGCTATTCCTACCTTGTAACATGTACTATCCACTGTAATCACAGGCTTGGATTTTCCAAGAGTAGTTATTGTTGCTGAAGGCACATACCGACGTAGCCAAAGCAAACGATAAGATGAATATCGAACGTGGGCGGCACACATGGGTGCGAGCGTATAATCGACTCAGCTTGACCAGAGTGAGTGGTAGGCTTCTAGTTACGGGTGATGTGATGTAGCGATCTGAGCTGGGCAATATATCCACAAATTTCCAACTGGACGTCCTCTTGCAAGGCTTTGGTAGAGGGAGTCACTCTATGACATGCCTTGGTGTCTTGAATGAAATTGAATACAGTTTATCGGGGTCGAAGATGGTAATTGTAACTAGGTCTGACGGCTCCTATTGGAGAGAAGCGCAAAGACATGTGTTCCTGTAATAATAGTAAGTGTCCAGGCATCTTAAACAGCGCGGGGCGAGGCTAGGGGAAAATTGTGCTTGCAGGGTGCTTTAGAGAGTAAATGATCTTGTCTCGTGAGGGACAAGGAAAAAGCTTGGTTAATTGACTGTGACAACTGCCTCGAGCTCAAGTACAGTCATCTAAAATATAGTTAGAGGTTGTGAATGTTGCCCTCGTATCTTGATTGATGTTGAGATGAGGCAGTGGTTCTGATACAATGTCGTGGTTCTATCCAGAAAATGGTAGGATCGAGATGGTATATCTTGTGCTCAAAGGCATGAGACCAACCGGCGAGATGTCCGTATTGGAAAAAGTTCGTTGGGCCGCGTACACGAGGGTTAACTGAGGTAAAGTGTCTGGTAATTTGAAGACACGAGACAAGAAATTGATAATAGTCTAAGGCGCCTAGATTATCATCTTCAATTGGTTGGTGAGCCGTTGCGTGTTAGCTGAAATAACCCTGAAAAGGGGGGCCTAACGTCCGTGCCATGGAGCACTGAAATCATCAATTCCTCGAGAAAGGTAAGCTCGAGTTTAGTTATGATAATGAGCGGCTCTTGGAGGGCTTTCGATTAGGCCATGGATTATTTCCAGGGGGGCTCCAAACCCATCCTGCCCGTAAAGTGAATCAACTGATTTTGTTGCTTAAATTGCTGGTTACATACCGTTCAGTTTGTTCTTAGGGGTTTCTAAGTGACCCTCAGATGTGAGTACGCTGGTTAAGGCCAGTGGCGTGTTTAATATGAATAAAAATTGAAAATATGCTACGTTGCCTCTTATTTGTTTAGTGAATGGTCAAGCTGTCAGATATGAGCCGGAAGTGTTTAAGAATTGAGATTGTACGAGTAGGTTGAGAAAGTTGAGAAGTTGATAGGTGATGGATGTTCCCTGAGGCCAGCCAGATAAGCTTTTCGGCTAGATTCCGATGTCATACTTTAAGTGGGAGGAGTCGTGGCGGAGTCGGGGTTGTTGATAAATTTAGACTCAGTGACGTAAATTAATGCGAGGCAGCCGCTATCAATTTTTAGGGGACTTGAGAACCTCGGCAGCTGTACTAAGAGTCTAAGACAACACTTAATCTAATCGCGGCCTGACAGCTGGGGATTCCCGGATGCTCCGGTAGAGTCTATTTACCGGCAACTTTATGAGATCTCAGTAGAAATGATATTTGTGAGAGTTTACCTAGCCGCGTTTCCATGCGACTTTCTTAAGGTTAATTAGCGCCTCGAACCGTTTCAGTGGATAAGCTTTTACCAACGTGCTGACGACTTTTGTCTTGCATGAAGGAGTTAGAACAGGGGGAAAGGGGGGAAGGTGTGGCCACCATACGGCCATCCACATAGCGACATCTACGACCTACATGACAGTGACGATAAAGGAGAGAAGTGAAGAGCTGCCATCTGAAGAAAGACGTATTGGTATAGTTGAGGATCAGGTGCATTTACGAAGTAGGGCACCATTGGAGAAACCCATTAGTCATAAATATGTTATTTGTTTGCCTATGACTAAGATAACACATAGAAGGCAACAACGTTACCAGCTGACAGGCGAGTAAGAACGATCGTATGTATTCTTGAATGTGCAGAATGTGTAAGGCATGATGATCGATTTAGAAACAAGTTTCTAGGAAACATGGGAAGCAGCTTCGTAATTGGGGGGCTCAGGATTCCAGATGACGCAGTGCCACAGAAAATTGTGCTAAATCGGTCAGATCTATGTGGCGTTCATGCTGTGCAGGCAGCTGCCAAGGGGACTGCAAGGGCAGGTTCCCTCCTTCAGCCTCCTCTATTCAGCTTGGTTATATTTCACTGCCGCAATTTACCCACTATAATACCTGGTTATCGATAACTAGCGGGCGTGCCGGTAGTGCGGCGACCAGCCATTTTGAGACATTCGACCAACCTAAAGTTTCTAAACTGAACATTTTTCTGGAAACATCTACATCGACACGCGTATGGTTGGAATACCCCGAGGTGGCCCGTCAAATGCCAGGACTTCCATGATGGAGGAGGATGAAGTCGTTAGTTGCCTCCGACTGCGTAAGCGGTTTAAGGTTTGTATAAATCTTGGCCGGGTCTCCTTTTTTCATCTGCCGGACTTTGCTGTTGGTATACATCCACCGTGACCAAGCGTCTATATAAGTGATATTCCATCAGTCATCTGTTCGATTACTCCCAGTCACTCACACAGAAACATATACGAGTACTATTTCTAGAAATCTTATCATTATTACGACTGCGGGTTATTATATAAATACTAATAACCTATATCCTCGACCCCTCGACCACCTTTCTCTACTCCACTACACACTATACTTTACTACAGTTGCTAGACTACCTACGAGAAATCTACGAAAATGAAGGCATCATCTATCATCACCCTCTTTGCCGCTACTGCCGTCGTAGCTCAGTCACAGAGCGGCAGTGCTGCCACAGGAGCTACAGCAGCTACGGGCGCTACAGGAGCAACTGGAGCCACAGCTTCTGCCGATGCTACCGGAGCAGTCGCCAGCGCTGCCGCCACTGAAACAAGCACAAGCACTATCTCAGGAACAAGCAGCAGTGATTCCAGCAGTACCGATTCCAGTAGCACCGATTCAAGCAGCACGACCACTACTGCCATCGTCGCTACCGTTGCTACCGTGGCCTCCGTCGCCTCAGACTCTACATCCACAACTTCTTCCACAGTCGCCGTCCCTACAGCTGCAGGCACGGGTACTGTCATAGTGGCTACCGGAGTCTCTTCTGTCCCAAGCGGAACGGGTACCGCTGGCACTGGCGTTGCCTCAGCTTCTTTCAGCTCTGCCGGGGGTGTCAACGCTACATTGGTGACCAGCGCTACTGGGAGCGGCGAGGCTACTGCTACACCCTCTGGCCCGACCACCACCTTCGACTCTGGCGACTCGGGCTCTTCTTCGACTGCCGTACCAGACTCTGGTGCCTTTGCCGCACTCAAGACTGGTGGCAACAGCATGTTGGCACTCGTCGCTGTGGCTGCTGCGTTCTTGCTCTCTTAAGCAGATCGAGCAGACAAATATTTACAGAACGCGGACCTGGGCTCCTAAGACACTATAATTGGCGATGGTCTTTGCTTACTGCCCAAATCCGAGTTTTGAATTTTCAAACTTTTGATTCTTTATGTCGAACACCAGCCAAACCAGGCTGGCCCTCGGGAAGGCTGGGTAGGCTTGGTTCATTCCGGTCGTTCGTCACCACACATCTTTTAATGTAATTTGCTTGTAATTTTTGAGCTCTTCAACCTCCCAAAAAGTTGGAACGATGGTGATGGGCGGTGGCGGCAATTAATGGTGGTAAACTGGCACAGGGTCCCGGTCCGGTGAATTCCAGCATCGGAAAGGCGTTGCGGCAACATTCCTTGTGTTGTATTTAGACTTGCAACTTGGGACATCCCGATTACCCCTCAGCCTCGACCGGCTCGTTAGATGAGTCTAGAGTCGAGGTGTTGTTTGATAGTTAGAGACTTGGTTAATTACCCTTACGTATCTAGAGTTAAGAGTTGCCTTGGTTGGTTTAATGGGAATATGTTTAATAGTTTAACAACAAAAAAAACTTGAAATACAAGTGTTCAAACTTACATTTTACCTGCTGTGACTATCTAACTATGGTGTAAGATAATGTGAACCTAGAAGAAGGGTTCAAGAGAAGTGTTTCGAAGAAATCTACTAATGAGCCCAAGTCGGATACTGCGAAACTATGGTACCCATAGGTAGGTAGTTCATCTTTACTTAGTTCTACTGGTAGATTGCGGCTTAAAGGGACTCAATGAACTTTTATTCTTCGTTGTGCTTACATCAGAAGGCAAGGGGATACTGAGACAAGAAGCTAGATGATGTAGGCACATACTAGTCCGTTACCTCCAAACTTATCAAATACTGGATGTATATGATAGCTTCTCAAAAATATTTATATTGCATTTTTTGCTCTTTATTATACTAGTCATTCTTTCCTTTACTCATGCCAACGTAAATAATGCAACGCAATATGATAAATCCCTAAGTCGAACTTGAAATATGATCGATCAGCGCTGCGTCCTTCATATCTAATCTGAGAAGTGATGCCTCGAACTCCGCTCCATGCAATATGCAAATGCAATCAAATTCTTCCGCAAGCGTTGCGTTTCATCGTCGATCTATAATGCTGAACCTTCCCTTCCAATGCTGTTTCTCGTCTCGCGTCTCGTCTCATATTACATCACCCACGACTCCTCGCTAGAGAGCCCCTGCCTAGGCCAGTCCCAAAGCAAACAAACTCGCCACCGCAACCACCACAGCGTCCGCCAACCCCCCACGCCGTCCCGCCGCCACATTCGGCAGCGCCTTCTGCACGGTCGCCGTCGCCGTGCTCGTATCCTGCGTGCAGCTCGCAGTGCCACAGCTGTAGCCCGAGGGGCAGCAGCCCGCGACGGGCCCCGCGTCGCCGCCGCACAGGAACCAGCCGGCCGCACAGGTGGGGGACGTCGCCGCCGGCGCCGCCTCCGCGTCGGACAGGGGCACCACGACCGTGGCCCCGTCGGAGACTATCGTGGTGCTGGGCGCGGCCGGCGGACACGACGTCGTGCTGCAGTCGCGGCCGGTGCGGCAGCACCCCCCGCCGGCCCGCGCCACGCACGCGTAGAACCCCGTCGGGCAGTAGGAGCTGCTGCCGCTGGTGGGGCGGTAGGCGGGCACGCCGCCGGTGTTGGAGGTCGGGGATGGGGAGGACGTCGAGCCGAGGCTCGCGGTGGTTGTTTGCGTGGTTGTGCTGATGACGGGCGAGCCGCCGCCCGAGGGCGTTATGGTCTGGATCACGGTTACGACTTCGGTGGTGGCGGTGGCGGTGATGGAGGAGATGGAGATCGCGGTGGAGGTTACAGTGGTCTGCGAGATTATGGAGACGGCGCTGGCGACGCCTGGGGCTGTGTTAGCGGCATATTCCATCCTATTTCACTTCATCCCGCTTTCGGAGGATGAGAAGAACTTACATCCAACCTGAGCGCACACAAACCCCGAGATGCAACACCCACCCCCCACGTTCGCAGGGCACGATGTGGAGTCGTCGCTACAGGCTCCGACCGTCACGCCGCAGCTCTGGCCGTTCGGGCAGCACCCCACGTTCCCGGCCTCGGGGGCGTTGGTCACCACGAAGCACGTGGTGCCCGTGCTGCAGCAGTAGTTCGGCTGGCTGATGTTCGTGCAGCTATGCGTGCCGGACGGGCAGGCGAACTGGCGGCCCTGCAGCCTTGCCAGGGCATCGCGCGCCCTCCGGTACAGCAGCGAGCCGTCCTCTTCTCCCGCCCTCCCAACGTGCAGCTGATACCCGAGGTGTCGCGGATACGGGGGTAGGAATGGCGCGGCGGCGGAGCTGTTCCCGGAGAGCTGGAGCTCCTCGTCGTCATGGTGGTGCAGGAGCATGGCTTGCGGCGGCGCGGGCGCCGGGCCGAAGGCGTAGTATTCGGGGAACAGCTTCTCGCCCTCGTCGAGCGACATCTTGCGGATCGCCGTGGGGTGCTGCTGATGCGCGCGCGACGGCGACGCCGCGGCGAGGAGGAGGACGAGGAGGGAGGACGGGAGGCTGAGCATTGCTTTGAGGAGATACATTGTTGTTTGCGATTGACTGGAGATTCGTAGATTGTCTCTCTTGGATCGGTCTATCTCGGTTTGTGCGAAATCGGTTGTCTGCTAGTACCTAGCTAAGCACTGAAACTGTCCGCAAACATCTGGGTTGGGCAATCTGGTTTGCGGGAGTGTGCGGATGAAGTACACTAGATAGACTAGGCGGTGACGTTCGGAACGATGCAGGTTGTGTGCGGCTGCACGACGCAACGGGTTTGCCTTATCGTCAGCTCGGTCCAATGAATATGACCTCACCCTCAAACTACCTCGGTAAACTGAAACATCGTCCACGGCGCTTCCTTTCTGTGTAACTTGTCGACTTCAGAGATGATAGGTATTAATAAAGGTTAGGTTCAGAATAGGGGATTTGAGTTGAATAAAAACTTGGGACAAGAACCGGTCATCCTGGCCCCAGCGTCGACAAACAAACAACTCAACCAGGCTGTCAGGGTGGCTGGGCCTGCGTTGCTGAGGGATCGACATGGGTCGTCGAAGTCGAGTCCCAACTTTGACAACGCATCAAAAGGGGTCAGCGCAATTTATGATTTTCACAACATGGCGGGTTGAAATGTATACGGTCTACCTCGAGATTTACATATTCTTAAGATCGGTGAATAAGGTAATCGGTAATTGGCGGAGTGGTTCATACGACCTAAGAGATGCCAATAGTTACGGCGTTGCATCTAGATAGATCTTTGGCAACGAACCCGAACTTTTTATGTCACTTCCATACCCAAGGCTATGATACTTCCCTAAACACACCCGATTATGATATGAATTCTAGGTCAGTTCTTCTAGATTAGTAATATCCATAGTGAAATTTATGCGAGCAAGTCATTGAATAATGTTTCGATATCCCGTTTACGATCTAAATCAGGCAAGCTTCTAGAATGCAGGACCCTGCATGAGATCAGCCATTTTTGTTAGGGACTAATGCCGCTAACGCTACACTTGTGAGAGAATAAGTCACCTATCGAGAAGTCATAAATCACCAAATGCTGATCAATGACGAGAGCGTCGCAGGTGATGATGGTCTAGCTAATTGACGAACATATCGGCTAATGCTACCTGAAGGTTTTTATGTACTTTTGTTTCGAGTGGAGTATGAAATACCACTCATCTCAAACCTAATGGTTAGGCGATGATCAGATATCCACCAGTTCTGCTGCTTCATCGGAGATATTGGTGAGCTAGTTCATCAGGCTGGAGTTGTCTCATCGAGTAAGACATCCCCATCATATGTTACACGGTGGTTGTACAAACGTCTCGTCGATATCGGATTTTATGTTCGCAACGTCGTTACAAATACAATCCCCTGCATCATGCATCATTATATGATTAACACATCGGGCTTATCTTCAGGAGTGTCCTCAGGCTTGTCCTCGACAATATCCTCAGACTGATCCTCGACAATATCCTCAGACTTATCCTCGATAATGTCCTCGGAAACGTCCTCGTTGATTTCAAATAAGTTATCGAACTTCCCATCAGTATGCTGTTTCTTCAAGAAAGCGGAGCAAAGGATGCCTGTCGCTACGCTGACGTTGAGACTATCCATGAGGGGGTTTTCGGAGTGGTTCGGTATCGAGACTTCGTAGTCTGCCATGCGTTTGGTTTTGTTCGTGAGCCCTTCACCCTCGCTTCCAACCACTAGGATCGTAGGGGTCGTCGATAATGGATCGTATGAATCCAATCTATCCAGCATGAGATGTTTGCTTTGCCTAGGACGAGAAGTTGGCGCTACGGCAGCATAGATGACCCAACCCTCTTCTTTGGAACGGGTGAGGAAATCAAGGATAGACACAACATTGAATAGGTTGAGAACCTCGGAAGCACCGGCGGCTGCTTTGATGGCTGTAGAAGTTAAACTCGCCGAATTAGTGCTCGTCATCCCAACGGCGTTGACACCGAGAAACGCTGCCGATCGCAGGATAGCACCCAAATTCCCTGGATCTTGGATTTGATCTAGCAATAGGAAAAATGGTTTCCTGTTGGGTGGAAAGCTGCTCTCAATGAAATCGGAAATGCCATTTATCTGAGCTTCTTCGAGGGATTGGTGAGCCCTCGCGACGTTGAATCCGCGGGCTGGTTCCTCAACTACCGCGCCTAAGGACTTAAGCGGTAACTGTGGTATTGGAGATGCTTCGATGATGCAACCGTTATGCGGTCGTCCCTCGCTCATTTTATCCATCACTCGCAGGCCGTGGCTATCAAACACTTTGACGACAGCGATGCCAGCTTGCTCTGCCTGTCTTTCAAGGCGGACAATTGTAGCAGGATCCTGCCGATTTTCTCCACAGTAGAGATACATTTTGAAAAGGGTTCGTCTTGTTTCCTTCAGAACGGTTTCGACTATGGATTGGCCATACAGGAATTGAGATGCAGCGTTGGTACGGGGAATACGAATAGGATCCCTTTCGTCTCTTCGTCGCTCTCTCGGTCGAGCATCACGACCCTCTCTCTGGCCTTCCCGAGAGGACCCCCCATTTCGACTCGATCTGGCAGCATCCCACGTTCTGGTTGAATCTCTCTCAGGCCGAAAACTGCGTTCCTCCCCTTGGCCTGGTGTGGCGCTCTCCTCTCCGGGCGAGTCCGTCTTGTCAAACGTCCTTGGTGAATCCCTCTTTTCGAACGTCCTAGTTGGTCTAGAATCATTTCTGTCAAATGATCTAGGCGGCCTATAACCATCCCTATCAAACGATCTGGGTGGCCTAGAACCATTCCTGTCGAATGACCTTCTGGGATTGGAATCATCGCTGTCGAAGGATCTTCTGGGTTTGAAATTATCGCTGTCGAAGGACCTTCTGGGTTTGAAATCATCCCTATCGAAGGACCTGGGTGGCCTGGAGTCATCCTTATCGAACGACCTGGGTGGTCTGGAGTCATCCTTATCGAAGGACCTGGATGGTCTGGAGTCATCCCTATCGAAGGACCTGGGTGGCCTGGAGTCGTCCTTATCGAACGACCTTCTGGGTTTGAATTCACCCCTATCGAACGACCTGCTGGGTCGGGAATCATCCCTATCAAATGATCTGGGCGGCCTGGAACCATTCCTATCAAATGATCTGTGTGGCCCAGAATCGTTCCTATCAAATGACCTGGGCGGCCTGGAACCATTCCTATCAAACGATCTGTGTGGCCCAGAATCGTTCCTATCAAACGACCTAGGCGACCTAGAGTCGTTCCTTTCAAACGACCTGGGTGTCCTGGAGTCATTCCTATCGAATGACCTAGGTGGCCTGGAAGGTCGTTCAAAGCTCGATGTGGACATTGATCTCCCTGATATGGTCCCTTGCCCTGACTTCTTCTCGAAAATGTCAAAGAATTCGCTTGATGTCAAGCCGTCTCCTTTCTCCTTGAATGCCGGTCTGTCGCTCCCGCTCCCAAAAGATTTGCTGGCACTGTATACTAAGCTTTTCTTGCCAAATGGATCATCTGGGTCGTAGAAACGTGCTTTTCTCGACTTCGGCTCTGGTTTGTCTGAGAATGTGATATCTTTCTTGCCTTTTCTAAGCCTGAAGGATGATTGGTCTCTTGATCTTGTAGTGTTCAGGGAAGACTTGTGGAAGCCCTGAGGCCTAGCTTTCTCTGATTCGCGAAGTCCGCGGTGGATTGCCGTGAGAGAAGAAGCTGCTCGTGAAGAGACATTGATAGGCCTGGGAAAGACCCGGGTCTTAAGTAACGCATTATGTCTACTACGTAAACATGAAGAATTGAAAGAAATCATTTCAGGTTTTCAGTAAAAACTGAAAGAGAAATGCCCGAAGAAAGGACAAAATTGAGGTTGAAGGATGTGGAAGAATATTATAAAATTTCATCATAATATTTTTTTTTTCTTTGAAGCTAAAGAAATTTTTCTGAGTACCTAGGTACATTACGTAGCTGCATATTTGTGGGAGGTACAAGGTCTGTGCGCAAGGGTCAACACCAAGCAGCTGCTACTAGTACCCACAAATCTGTAGTACATACATATCTAGGTAGGTACCTAGGTAGATACCTAAAATACATCAATTACATCTAGGTACAGTAAGTGAATAAAATGTCTTATCAATGTTATCAACGATTATCTTATCGACGACTTAGGGAAAAAGGTTAAGTTTCCCACACTTTTATCCACCTTACCCACCCTAAAATATACTACCTACATAAGGTAATGTACAATGGAGCTTAAATAAAGTGCAGCTACGATTATTCTAACTGATTTAAGACTTAAATTCTCCATTAACGTAACGCGTTATTCAACTTCTACGGCGCGTTTCTTAAACGATGATACCTTTAGGCATATATCATCATCATTTATTCACAAATTCTAAGTCTTTATTGGACGCTTTGCTCCTATACTCAGGTGTAAATGCGATTATACATACACATCACTTACCGCTGACCTAGTACTCTACCTAGTCAAGTCCCTTTCCTTAAAATGTGTATGACTTAGTTACTAACTTAGAAATAGATTAATTAATACTTCTCCCTCTTCGTCGCATTTTACTAGGTACTCCAGCACGGCGAAACCATGTTTATACCTTCTCTGTATACCTATATCTGAATCCAAATCCTTATTCGGGTACCACAACATGGGAGGCTCGGTAGATGAACTAGAGGACTCGCCAACCAATGTACCCTTCCAAGATGTCGATGTCGTTATGGAGGAAGCACAAGACCTCTCGGGTCCTCGTACACGTCGATCATACCGTGTGCAAGATGAGCACGATGAGCATGATGAGTCCGACTTTTCTACTCAGGGAGACTCCAATCAGGATGCCCAAGACGATGATGACTCGGATGACCTTTTTGTGAATAATACACGAGGTCAACGACGCTCAGTGAATCGATCTCTACAAAAGTCTAGCAGACAGTTTCCTATTGAGGTCGTTCTTCGTCCGCCACCAAATCCGAACGAGTACGAACGGATTGAACCCAGTCTGTCTGTAGCGAGGCTTCTAGAAGAGATAGAGGGGGGAGATGAAGACTTCTACTATAACGTGGAATTCGACGATGGACATATAGAACAAGTGGGTGATTTCCATCTCCGTTCACCCCCTTACTAGTTATATATGAGGGTTGTTACATTGTCATAACCCACCTTTCCCCATGATGGTTTATATACGACGTATCACCTATGCCCCCCTATTCTGCCTCGTGAGCCCCGACGCTATAGCAGCAACGGACAAAACACAACCATTCGCGATTCACAATATGTCACGCACTATCAAGGCCGAGGAACGAGTGATGCCAATGAACCAGTCACCCCTCAATACCCGCCTGTTACTTCCTCCGTGTGTGGCTCCCAGGCTCTAACACCATCACATATACAACATTGGTGTTGCTCATCCAACAACAAATATCACCGAGTGTAGCGACTTCCTCTCCAGTTGTTTCACCCTCAGACTTCAAGCTGAGCCTCCTTACTCTGGTACCAAAGTGGTACTGAAGTGTTCTTGTCTTTTTCTCTCTCTACATTATCCGCATCATCTTCTCCTCGGCCCTCTCAATCTTCATACAAATCCAACTTATTTTCCACACCCTTCAATCCTACTTCACACATACATTCACTTCCTCTATTTCCGATATTGGAATCCTATCCAGCAATTCAGCACCTATCATTCATCATCTAAACCCACAAGTCTTTCCATCCATAGTTCCAGGACGCTCATCCTTAGCAACTACTCTAAGATACCCAAGCTATTTTGCCCTTCCTAGGGCAGTCTGAAAAAAATGGTATGCTACTTCATGTAGACGAAGCTACATTGGCCGTGGTCCCTCTTCATTTGAGAGATACCCTTTACTCATGCCCGTTTGATTCCTTATTTTCTTGCCTGACATAGCACGCAATATGCCAAGTATCGCGTCACTACAACACGCCTATTTGCTTTGAATCAATTATCTCTTTCCTCATACTAACTATTCCTTTTCTTATAGGTTGCCTATGATGACCTCCAGGAGCTGGAGAATGGCCCTCGCGCCGCGCAACAGTTCCAGACTCCACAAGTCAATCAAAGTTTGGCGGGTCTGAATAAGCCCACTAGCAAACGTCCCCTTCCCGATGATGACATCTACAACTCTGGTTCAGACTACTCTTATAGTCTGAAGGGAAAACGAAAGTTACCAATCAAACCTACCCGCAATACCTCTCGACGAATGTCGAAACAGCCGTCCAATCGAGCATCAGTAAATGACGACCACGAAGTCAATGGCGGGAGTTCTAGTGGATATGGTGGGCGCGCCAAGTCTTCGAAACCTGTTGCGCATCATCCGTTCGCAGAGAGGATCACCAGGTTTAAGAATCCAGCGTGGCGCAAGCGAATTATGCGAGATGACTCCGAAGATGAATTAGCACGGGGTCCGCACTATGACTATGACGATGATACTACTCCCGTCATTCGATCTAATGTTGGCGGTGCGACGAAGGCTACGTCACGCAAAAAACGCAAGGCTCAGAGCCTCGGCGCATCCAGTAAATACGTAGATGATATTTCGGAGATCGAGTTCGAGCAGACTCGACGCCCAAAGCGAACGACCAGGGTCTCTAAGAGCATGCGAGATCCTGAGATGGATGATGAGTATGAAGCAGTCGAGGATGCAGCGGCATTGGTACCTAAGATTGCTGCAATTAAAGAGAACTTCGAAGACGTTCTTGAGGAGTCCGACTTTGGAAATGTGCATTCCACAGTGTGCGAGACGTGTAACACCGTCGCGAGCCTCCTGAAAGGCCCCCTCATCCCATGTCAGGGATGCTCTTACTCGTATCACAAGCAATGCATCGGCAATAGATCCCAGCGCGATCACAGAGTTACCAAGGTCGGCCCAAACCATTTTGTGCTTCAATGCAGATTCTGTATTGGATCACAGAAAAAGGACAAGCGCGCTCCGACTTATTCAATGTGCCAGACTTGCAAGATACCTGGTGTTTCTTGCGCCGAATTCTCGGCGAAGAGAACTCCAAAGCAAGAAGAGAAGGCCAGACTTGAGAATGGGGGAGAAGATCCGGTCATACATGTGGAATCGAATCTGATGAACAACCCCGATGTCGTGCTCTTCCGCTGTTCGACCTGCAGGCGTGCGTATCACATCGATCATTTACCCCCGATGAACTCGGATCCTATCAACGATGAGAGCATTCGAACCAGCTGCCTTGGAGAATACTCACTTGCTGGGTGGAATTGCAAGGACTGCCTGGAAGCGAAGCACAAAATCCACGCCCTAGTTGCATGGCGACCAGCCGACCAGAGCGCCTATCTGTCAGGACAGCCAGACGACAAACTTGGCAGCGATGAAATCGAATATCTGGTGAAATGGGACGGACGATCTCATTTGCATGACGTTTGGATGCCTGGTGCTTGGGTCTATGGCATAGCTGCGGCGGCTATGCGTACTGCGTTCCACAAACGCGAAGGAAATGAATTTCCAAAGATGACAACGGAGTCTGCAGTCGAGGAGGAATGGCTGGTGGCCGATCTTTTCCTGGGCGTGAAGTACCGCCTCGGGTCTACAGCTTTCTCAATTAAAGAAGATCTGGCCCGTATCTCCGACGTGGTTTCGGTGTTCGTGAAATTTCAAGGTCTCAGTTACGAGGAAGCAGTTTGGGATGAGCCACCCCCTCGTGAGTCGACCGTCCTTTGGGATGCATTTTCCGCCGCCTACGAAGAATATATCAATGGCAAATACTTCCCGTCGGCTAATGACCAGAGGATGAGAGAACGAATCCGATGGTATCGATCTCTCGACTTTCGAAAGGAATGCGAATTGAAGAACCAACCCCCTGGTCTCAAGGAAGGGCGTACACTGATGGACTATCAAATGGAAGGTGTCAATTGGCTTCTTTACAATTTCCATCAGCAGCAGAACGTGATTCTCGCCGATGAGATGGGGCTAGGCAAGACAATTCAAATTGTTTCTTTCGTCAATGCCTTGGTTCAGGACAAGCCAAAATGCTGGCCATTCCTCATTGTCGTTCCGAACGCGACATGTCCCAACTGGCGTCGTGAGCTCAAAGATTGGGCTCCGGCACTCCGAGTAGTAACGTACCATGGCGGTAAAGCATCTCAAGATCTCGCATACAGGCATGAACTCTTTCCCAATGGACCCAAGGACGGAATGAAGGCACATGTCGTGATCATGTCCTTCGAAGCCGCCGGCACGGTGAAGACTGCGTTCCAGACCGTCAAATGGGCTGGCCTGATTGTCGATGAGGGCCAGAGGCTCAAGAATGAAGAAACACAGCTTTACAGGACGCTAGTTGAGATGAATATACCCTGCAGGATCCTGCTGACAGGTAAGCGGTGATAAACAATCATTTATCTATTAGCTCGAATCCGTTAACACTTGATAGGTACACCGTTGCAAAACAACAAGAGGGAGCTCTTCAACTTGCTTCAATTCATTGACCCTAAGAATGACGCCGAGTCACTCGACACCAAGTACAGCGAGTTGACGAAGGAAAATCTTCCCGAGCTTCATAACCTGATTCGTCCGTATTTTCTACGACGTACCAAGGTTCAAGTCCTCAAGTTCCTGCCCCCTATGGCCCAAGTCATTGTGCCCGTAACTATGACTGTTTTACAGGAGAAATTATCGAAGTCTATTATAGCTCGAAATCCTGAACTAATCAAGGCCATCATCTCCAAGGGTAAAATGAAGGCCAGTGACCGCAAGAACCTGAGCAATATCATAGCAGACCTACGCCAGTGTCTATGCCATCCGTTCTGTTTCAACGACAACGTCGAAGACAAGACTGTGGACGACGAACAGATGCGACGGAACCTAATTGCGGCTTCACCGAAGTTCATGCTATTGGAGATTATGCTGCCAAAGCTCAGACAGCGAGGTCATCGCGTATTGATATTCAGCCAGTTTCTACGTTGCCTCGACATCATTGAAGACCTCCTGAATATGTTAGGTCTCCAGTACGGACGTATTGACGGCAATCTTAGTGCCCTAAAAAAACAAAAGCAGATTGACAACTTCAACGCGCCTGATTCGCCACTATTCGCGATGCTCCTTTCTACCCGTGCCGGCGGTGTCGGTATCAATCTCGCTACAGCAGATACCGTCATAATCTATGACCCAGATTGGAATCCGCACCAAGACATACAGGCCATATCGCGAGCCCACCGAATTGGTCAGAGAGAGAAGGTTCTCTGTTTCCAGCTCACTACCAAAGACACTATTGAGGAGAACATCATGCAAGCAGGAAGGAAGAAGATGGCCCTTGATCATGCTCTGATCGAGAGTTTGGATGCTCAAGACGACACTAGTCGTGATCTGGAATCTATCTTGAAACAAGGTGCGGAGTCCTTATTTAGTAATAAGGACAAGGTGAGAATTACGTACGATTCGGCATCAGTTGATAAACTGCTCGACAGAAGTCAGGTTGAAAGCACGAGTGCTGATGATAATACCGCCGAGACCCAATTCTCCATTGCACGCGTTTGGGCTAATGATACAGGCGCACTAACCGGTAATCTCGACACGGGCGATAACAGCGCACCGGCGGCAGATGCGAGCGTTTGGGAAAGAATCCTCCGGGCACGTGAGGAGGAGCATCAGAGAGACCTTGCCGCCAAGCAAGAGGTGTATGGTCGCGGTGCTAGGCGACGTGGTACTCAGGGCGTCGACTACAAAAGCAACCGAGTACGTTTCATTGCAGGCGTTAATGACGTCGATAAACATAGTGAGGTTTTAACACAAGGACAGCTCCCGGGACCAGATAGTGGCGGATCCGACGTCGATGTTGAAGACGAGCTATACATCGACATCGAGCCCATCGATGCTGATGACGACGACGATGAAGCGTACATAGAAGGGCAGCCGCTATCAAAAAGCAAAGGGGTTAAAGGTAAACGCTCACAGCTATCAACACCACAGAACATTACAGACAGGCGAGCAAGTGGAATTAACAAAGCTAGTGCCGGCAGCAGCGGAGCACAACCAAGCGATCGCAATGGCAAGGCAGCTAGCGACCGAAGCCATCGAACCGGTACAGACAGCGAGTCACCACGTAAACCAGCTGCAACAGCCAGCTCCCGTAAACCCGACTATGCAACACGCCCCGCTGCGACACCCACCCGTACAAGCCTGGGCCGCGCCAGTTATTAGTCGGCCGACGTCGCAGGTACCGATATTGCCGCCCCAGCGCCCTCCATCCGAACCGATCTCCCAACCTTTTAACATTAATCCGAACCTCGTAGTTCCTCTACCACATCGCGAACAACACCTTGCTAACATAGCACGTTCGACCTCGACCATTCCCCTCCCTACATCTACTTCGAGAGTCTTGAAATCGACTCAGATTCCTCCACCGACACAGGGAAGGCCTCCGAACAGACCTTCCACCAATCTCACGATTCTTCCTACCACCGAAGAGGGATCTTGCTTTTTATGCAGAACTGTACATCCCCCTAACAAGACATGCGTTGATCTTAACTCCGAAATCTCACTGAGAGTCGCGATCGATCTTCTCAGAGCTAGTGGAGACCGACCGAACGTTCAAGCCTACAGAGACATGCTAATTAACCAGTTACGACGACTAGCAGGGCGATGAACACCTGATCATGACTACGAAGCTCATAGCAACCATCTTGATGAAGACGCAGGTCTCATGCATTGCATTTCTCCTGGATTACCCGTAGGGATCAAGCTCCTTGTGGGTAGATACCTTTACTGCATGCTTGCCTGTACCTAGATAACTGAGGATATCATGAGTTACTACTGCCCATACCATGGTTTCCGAGAGGCAAATGAAAACCTAAGTAATGAATGCTTACGGGACTTAACCAAAATAAATGAAAATATAAAAAAAATTAACCACCATCTTTGATCTGCAACTAAGACATTTCCTACCTTTGTTTTGTCTGCTGTCCAACTGTGTACATGCCGTTTGTCACGTGGGAAACACAAGACAGAGCTGCGGGTAACCGTAAGCTGCATCTAACCTTATTTGAGGTTTCTCAGCAAACGGTCGTGATGGTAGTTATGCGTGTATGTGTGCGTAGTAGGGCATATATGCATGCGTGTGGTGTGTGCGTACCAGCAGCTTGCTTGCTCTACTAAAGGAAAATGGTTTCAGCCCTCCTTTAAAGAGCTTGCTTCTTTCTCTTCTTGGAGAGCCCGCCGCCTAGGCCCTTTTTATTATCATTTATTGAATGGTTCCTCAGGTGCCGTCTTAATTAAAGCCAGCCGCGTTAGATCCTATTCTCGTACGACTCTCCCGGCGTTGTTGATCCGGGCTCGCACGGCGGTATAAATAATACGGCGTGTGCCTATTTCCCACTCGCCGTTTGCCCTCTTGGTTTTTTTGGTATTTTTTTCTGACATTTTTATCGCCGGGTCAGGCACTCGCTGTTCATTTCAATCTACTTTCCTCTTCCCTGTACAATATGGAAACCACCACCACTTCCACTTCCTCTCCTGCCCCCCCAACCGTCTCCGGAACAACAACCGTAAACTCCCCCTCCGATCTTTCTTACTCTTCCGGTCCTTCTCATACTTCTTCTACTCTAAATACCTCCTCCCCTTCTCCTACATCCATAATTACCACCCATTCCTTTAATAACGACGTTCCTTCCCCTTCGTCCTCTTCTTCGTCTTCTCGGCACTCGCCCATTTTAGACTTAAACTTGAATACTTCCGATTTTGATCGCACTTCTAAAACTTCTTTCGATCACACTACCAATAATTTCATTCAACTTCAACCCAAGATGGATCGCAACCCATTCCAGTCCATCAACGAACGCCGCAACAAATTCACCATGGATCCTAAAGACAATAATACCAGCCAAGTCCAACAGGCTCAGCAAACGCAGCCCACACAGGCATCCATACAACCACCGTCCCTACGATCGACCATGCAGAACGCCACTCTCCCTTCACGAGGTCGCGCCTCAGCTAACTGGAGAGCTCAGGAAGCCTCCGATGAGATCGCGGCAATCTCGTCCCGTGGTAATAGCAACGAGTATAACTCGTTCGAACTTCTCCCCCAGCCCACCATCAGTCATTCCCTACACCACCCATCCAACTCGCTTGGAATCCTTCCCTCGTACGCAAACACTACCCTAGAACAATATCACCAGCCACTTTCCGGCTTCGCAACTTACACGATGGCGACTACTCCTTCCGCCCCCGAGACGTCGCTGGACGGTAACTACGCATACTGTTTTGACCGTGGCAACGGTCAGTATACACGCCTAGTCCCAGTTGACATGCTACCGCCGCTCAGAGACGTGCCGGCACTACAGCAGGGCAGCGCTGGGATGATCGTGTTGCCGATGCCACGCGCGCTGCCTCCTAACGGGCGATCAAGCAACAGTGAGTCGGTTATGCTTAAGGTAAGCTATTACCTCTACTGCTGTCTACTATTTGTTTTCACGATACCTATATTGGTTCCATTATTGCTACTTGGATCTGAGCACTTGTGCTTACTGCTTACACAGAGCGCACCGACTACCCCGTCCTCGCGATCTGATACTATTCAGGTGAGTTCGGGATTTTGCACAACGTACCTGCCCTGGATGAATACCAGTCTTTCGGCTGCTTCGTCGGCCCCTCCGAGCTACCTCGTCCCTGCCTTTATTTCGCCGATAGTTTCATATGGAAGGGGCGATATTATACAAGAACAAACGCGGCCCCACTTGCCGGAGCTCTAGACATACCAAGTTACCCTGGATTCGCCCTTTCTTTTTTTTTTCCAAACCGGCCTAACATCATTCATCTAATTTTCACATGTACCTTGGTGTCTTTTGGACTTAAGCTAACCCACCCTTCGCCATGGCAGTCCCGCATCGATACCATCGTAGCGTCCACGCCCCCGACGCCTCCGCACAACCAGTCCCTCCTATCCATGTCGAGCGGCGGGGCCACCGGCATAGGCGCGGAGTCGGTGACTCCGAGGGTGGGAATCAACCCTCCCAACGCGGGCACGCACCTCACGGGCCACATCCACGGTGCTCAGAACGCAGGTGGTACGCACGGCGGCGGACACGGAGGCCACGGCGGCGGCGGCCAACAGCCGCAGCGCCGGCCGAAGATCTACTGCGACAAGTGGGTGCACGAGGGCGTGTGCGCCTTCACTCAGCAGGGCTGCAAGTACAAGCACGAGATGCCCTTCGACAAGGTGACCCAGCACCAGCTCGGTCTCTTCCACGGCTTCCCCGCCTGGTGGAAGAAGGCGCAGGCCGACCTGTCGCGCCAGCGCGAGCCCGTGGCGGCAGGTTCTACTCTTGCGAACATGGGGGGCGGACTTGGCATGGGCCGAGGTGATGATACTGCAAGCCGACTTAGCAGCGCCGATCGCTACATGGCACGCGGTGGTGGCGGACCGGGCCCTGGCAATGGATCGTCTTCAGCTGCGAACAATATTGGCGCTGCTTTGGGTGTGAGCCCGGGCGCCGCAGGCGATGTTGCTACCGCTGCGATGGGACCTGGTTCGTCTAACCCGGGCATCCCGACTTGGCGACGCAATGCGGAACACCATCCGTCTGAGCCGAAGTCCATGGGAACGGGACGCGGTATGGCGCGAAGCTTGGGACATGGTACTAGAAACCCTGTTGGTATGTTACTCCTTTTCTTATGGCCCTCTCTCTTGTCCCCGGTATCTAGTATCGTTGTGAGAGTACCTTGGCAGATGAGTGAGGTCTAAGAGATCAAACTGCCTGACTTTTTCTACGCAGTGTCCTACGGATCCCCTTTCGGACCCATCGCGCCCCCCGCTCGCCTGTCTACCTCGACCCCGACCACGATGTACCACGCGGCAGACCCCGCCAACGCGGGCCAAGATTCGTCGAACCAGACCGGCGGTCCGCGAAAGCGACTCAGCAGCGTCGGAAGCACTGCTACCACGAACCCGTACTCGTCTCTCGAGTCCCTAGACGAGGCTGGCCACGATACCGGCGCCGGCGAAGAGGAGACTTCGGTCTCGGCCGCGCACTCTAGCGGAGCGCGTCTCAACTAGGATTCTCTAACGCATGGACAAGGAAGAGCAAATATATGGTCGCAACTTGAATACCGTGGATATTGGGACATTCTAATTTGGAGGGAAGAGAAGAAATGTCGACGTTATTAACATCGTATTAGTTGATCACTCGACACCAATATCCTCGGGGATCCTTACACATATAGCCCTATACATACGACCGATCATTTCCCGTCTGCCAACACAAGTATCATTTTGCAAGAATTATCACTCGCTGTCTGAACCAGTTCACGCGCATGCGCGGTCGTCGAATTACTTTTTTTTCTTTTCTATTTTCCCTTCTCGCGGATCTGGAAGGGGCGGGAAAATCTAAAAAAGGGAGGAAAAGTGAAAAGTTACTTTCCTTATGTTCTCCGCACACGACGACACGACCAACCAACATAGAACGAAACGACCTGACGAGCTGCGAGTTTCCCATCGCAACGCATCGCAGTCGCCCCCTCATGGTTCTCGCGAACCGCGCATGATTCACGAACAAATGCTTTGTATCTCGACGCTTTTTCCTTTCTTTTGTTTTTATTGTCAAGTAGTGCTGATCTCGTGGAGGAACAACCGAGAATCCATTCGACGGATTATCGGAAAATGGCGGAAAATGGCGGGAAAAAAAGGGGGGGGGGCAGGATCCATTTGCAGATGTATAATAGATTAGCTCTCGAAGCAAGTTGCAAATTGCAGATTTGCAGGCGCGCAAAGGCTAACACACCGTAAATACTGTGCAGATACATGGGAGCCAGAGATGGTCTAAATACTACGTGGTATTTGAATTTCTACATGAGCGTCGCGATGAAATGACTGCGTGAAAGGTCTTTGCTCCTCAAACAAGTGGGCGGTTTGATTATGCAACGCGGTAAAAGTGCGGAAATAATATAATCAGTTTTTACAACCCCAAATTTCATCCAGTTTGGGTTGTATGCCCGACTAGCTCACCGGTAGAGCGCCTCACTAGTACTCTTATCCTGATAAAGGATTGGTCATGAGGAGGCAACAGGTTCGACTCCTGTGTTGGGCATTCTTTTTTTTTCTTTTTAAATATACCTAAAATTCTCGTCGATTATCATTTTATACAAGCACAAAACATAGGATCTTCTGCAGACCAAGGCAGGATGCTTAACTAAGCACGTAAACTTCGCGCAACTTTTACACACAGCAAGCAACTTGAAAACAACCACAGGACTTAGCTACGTAACATTTATGGGGTTACAGTCTTGCCTAATTGGGCCTATACGAGTTGTGTGGTTGGTGAAGTCTCCGGTCCCCCTGTTTTTTAAGTTATGGTAAAGTGCTGGCTGCCCTGCTCGTATTTCTTCTCTTCTTGTTACATTATTGATAGTTTCGTTATTTAATGCTTCATTTATGACTTCCCTATTCTATATTGATTAGGGCATCACATAAATCTTCCCGTATAATACACCCCCCATAGCCCGAAGCGCTATGGCACATCTGGCTACAATGTGATTGGCCAACAAGGCAGAATAAACATTGAGGCTCCAGAAACCTATGGAATAAGCCAGCCTTCTCAGTTGACCAATATGATGGCATATGGGAGTGTGGCTGGAGAAATGGAATCTGTCTGTCGAAAGTGATTAGAATTTGGTTCGTAGCCTTGCTAACTGACATCCTCTTCAAATGTATGGTCAAATATGAGAACTATGACGACAACTTCCAATTTCTGTATTGATCTGAGTGATGTAGATAGAGTACTGCCATGTACCCCGTATCAGCAATTGAATGTGCTAGGAAAGCGGTCGGAAGAGGCTTACGACTCAACTACAGGACTACCGAAAGACCACGAACGGCTACTTCATTCTACCAATGAATTAAATGACATCCTTGACAAGATCCGGGGTAGCCATGGAGATCTCCAGAAGTTAGGAGATGACGATCCCGGTGTTCAGGCTATGGCTACTGAGTGCCAGGGCATCGCATCAGATATCATCGTCTTGTTAGATCGATGTAAATCGAAAACGCCACATTCGAAAGGAAGCACGCTCAAAGCGACCTCCAGATCGCTTCGTTATAAGGGCGACCTTCAAAGCCTCCAGGTTAACTTAGAAAGGCATCAGCAACTGCTCCATCTGGGTCTTACGACGTCTATAAGATACATTAATTGACCCTTCCAAGTAGCTCGAGTGACTTCATAACTTGTGTCCATACAAGGTAACAGGTTTCCGGCCTGTGCTAACGCTAGAAATATTAGTGCCCAATTGAGCAAGCTTGCGAAAGTCCTCGTCGAGAAACGCGTTCAAGATGTTAACTTAGGATAACAACTCGAGGCCATCCAACACAGCTTGGAACATTGGATGGCGTTTCAGATCGATTGCTGGGTCTCTATGATCAGACACGAAAGGCGATAGCAATAATGGCATGCAATTGAATCCAAGATACGGCATTGGTCTCTCTCCGCTTACGCAGACACCTTCGAATGGATTTTTCGTGAGCCGGAAAAGGTCTTTGAACTTGAACCAGACCTTAAATTGTCGATTGTCGATTGGTTACGTCAAGGAAGATATCTCTTCCATATCCTTGGAAAGCTAGGTTCTGGTAAATCAACCCTAATGAAATTCATCTGGAACCACGAAGTGACGGAGCAAATGCTGAAGCAATGGGCTGGGGAATCGAAACTCCTTTGCATGAAGTACTTCTTTTGGAAGCCCCAATCTAGTCAGAGTGGGCTGCAGGGCCTAAGGCGCACTTTACTGAAGTCTACCTACCTTAGAGCAAGCCCCTGAACTCCTGGAGCTGCTTTTCCCCAGGCCTGGCAGCTACAGCACAGGACTTGAAAAATTCCCCAGCGATGAGGTTGTCTCCTGCGCGTGGGAGACCCTAATGGATGATGCTCGGATTATGGAACGTTAGAAGATATTTATACTCATCGACGGTCTTGATGAGTTCGACGAACAAAGAAATGCCGAGGACTACCATGACCTGGTGCAGCTGATCAAACCTGGACTTCCCGACCGGAAGGAAATATCAAAATATGTGTCTCCAGCAGAGAGTATGATGCTGTCAGGGGCCAAGGGTAGCTTAGGTGTGGCTCAGGCGTGGCGGGCTATAGAGGCGCCCCTATGGGGGCCTACCGGCTGGGTATATAAGGGGGGAAAGATCCCCAGGAGATTTGGAAGGGCAAGCGTCAAGGACTCCATCAATCTATCAACTGCTTTTACCACACAGCGAGCCTATGGCAAGCCTCTTGTGACTGATCTTTCACTCTGCGACACACTACACGTACGGGCTACACCCCTGACAGATGCTTTCAAAACCATTACTAGCAACCTGAAATTTCGATTGCACAACCTCACCAAAGAAGATATACGGACCTACGTTTCTGAACACTTGAAGACACATCCCCAGTTCTTAGAGCTAGAGGATGCGCCTGTGGTAAAGGGACCTATAATCTCTGCAGACTAAGATCACACAAATGCGACCCCGATTGCCTAGTAAAGCATAATGTTCGCAGAGCCACTGGTGTCTTTCTCTGGGCTCGGCTCGTGGTGGTCGAAATACGAAAGTACTTCGAGTCTAATCTATACATGCTATGGAAGCTTGTCAACGCGAAACCGAAAGAACCAACGGATTTGTTAAAGCACATGTTTGAACACATTACCACGCTCTTATGTTGATGCTGTTTATTATTCATTTACAGCCATCGTATATTGCAGACGTCTTCAGACAGAATTACCCTGGATGCTGAAACGGTTGGCCGATGTACCAAAGAGAGGACTTCAAGCAACTATCGTAATTTCGAGCTGCAAAACCATATCTGATGAGTCAATTCAGGATTGTGCTTTTATGAACGCTTTTCTCGAGTGCGGGTTTGTCGGCATAGATATATTCGAAAGATAAGTTGAGACAGATATCTAAGCATAGATGTTATACTGCTGTGTCATGGTTTATTCTTATAGACCGTCTTCTAGAAGATGGGACAGAAATCAACAGTCACAGTTGTAATTTATTTGAGCTCTGGCTACATCATGGAGCTAGTCCTCGGGTTAGTATACTCTACCACGATAGACCTTCTAACTTTAAAAAGGTAATACCGTATCCCAACGTTGCCAATGTGGCATGTCTAACATTGAACGTGGGCAGGGACGTTCGAGGGTCCGAGTAGCAGCGAAGATCGGTTGCGAATGGGTTGAAAGCATGTATGACCCTGAATCCAACATGCCGATGTTCAAAACCCGTAGGTTTTCTGGACATTCTAAGGTACCCAGGTCGACATTCAGGGAGTGGATCGAACGTCCTGATGTCCACAACAAAGAGCGGCTCCTAGGACTCATAGACCGGAACATCGCCTGGATCGAAGAAGATGAGGCAGCAGATGCCATGGTCCTCTTTGAGGAACTTCCATTACCAGACGTACTCCAAGTCCCTGAATACGTATCTCTACGAAGGACTGCAAGATCCATCTGGAAGGCCGGTACCCAGAAGCTACACCACATAACGTTCAGCACCGACTACCAAGGAAGTGATGTGATTTTTATTCCATTGATATACGGGAATAGCATAGGCTAACCAGACATAGGAATCCCCATACTAGCAACCTTGATTCTCCTATTGTCTTTGGCTATAGGAAGGGGCGTCATCTCTAATTCGAAGCAGTGGGGAAGAGGAGTCCCTTCATCCAGCGTGGATAGTACGATCGAGCATGATCTGTTCTAACAGGTCAAATACCATCCATCCCGTGGTACGGACTGGAGCAGATATAAGGTCGAATATAAAGAGGCCTCGGAAGACGTTAGCTTGGTATATGGAAGGGAAAGGGCCTTTCTTATTTGGAGTTATCGGTAATGTGTCTTCAACTTCTCTTAACGACATAGACTCCTGATAATCATAACTTTTCCACTGTCTCCATCCTACTTACTATATGACAATCCATGGTATATGTGTTAAATAGACTCACGAAGAATGAGAAACCCAACCACCGCAAATGAATATACAAGCCTCAAAGCGGCCTCTACAGCAATATAAACCACTTAAGAACGAGCTTCCTTCAAGAACATGTATAGAGTTACTGAAAACTCAGACGAGATGAAGATGTTGCCGCCTTATCCACTGCTCCCCCCTTTTACATCGAAGCCTCCCCCTCTTAAACACCTAAACCCCTGAAAAGACAAGGGAAACAAGAACAGCCAAATCTCAACACCTTAGATTAGTGTAAGTATACGCGCCCACTTAAGCAACTATCATTTAATCAACCAACAATCCCCCTTGATTCTCTTACAAAATAAGCACGCCTCTTCTCGCGCTTCCAGTCATGATGAATCAAGACCAACCAACCAACATTTCCGAAAACACGACAGCACCTAGGTATATACAGAATAGTAAAATTCCGATAGGATGCCTAAGTTACGTACCTATAAAACGAACAAATAAGGCAAAACCTAGCTTACCTACCTACCTCTCTCTGGATATGACAGATCACCTAGGCGGCCGTAGCTATCGCCTACCTAGTTAGCGGTAATACATGCCTACTTACCTCTCACCAACCATTCCAGCAACCAACGCTCCTCCCTACTGCCTCCAGCAAAACCACAACACCATACACAACAACCTCACAATAAACAACACCTCCCTGAATCAAATAACCAAACCAAACCCTATCCCCTCAACCCCCCCGCCCCCCTTCAAACCTCACAGACCAAGCAGCAAACAAGCACCAACCATCCGCCCAAACAAGCAAGCAGCCCAAACAACGCCGCGCGCGCATACCCACCACTAAAGTCAGCTGACCCCTCGACCTACATACAGTACAACCTACCTACGCCGCCTCCCCTCAACAAAGCAGCAAACCCATTGATTCACTGTCAGCACGAAGCGAAATAGCACACACATGAACAATCCACAACATGTAATTCTCCTATACTACGCTACGCCATCCCACGCCTCAACCCAAACACACCGAGTAGCGAGGTGCTCTTGTACAGATCCCCCAAGTACACAAAAGATGCCACTCCATCCCATCTGCTAAAACGTGGTCTATCTACTAGGTAGCCTGTCTCTTTTCCCATCCCGTTGCCATTCCATCATGTATTTCCATCGCGTTATTCGGAGCGGAGAAAATATTTTCTTTTTTTAAAAAAAAACCACTTCCACTTAGGTATCTCGTCAGACACACACCTGACGCCCACTGGTATCACATGAGCAACAGAAGGCCCTCAACGACGTAACTAGAAAAAAAAAAAACAATGTATTCTTTTTGAGACAAAAACAAAATCGAACGGCTCGAGGGCCAACACATAAACATAAACGAGATATATCCCATCCCCCGTATAAACAAACATATCGCAGACAAGGCTAGATGGCAACAATAAATGGTAACATGCATATGTCCACTCCCCTCCAAAAAACGCCGGTGTCCCATATCGCTGTCATCGCCAAACTTCCCCATGGGTTCGCCTTGTGCATCATGATACGCCAGACCGAGACACGAAAGAAAATCTAAAATGCAGCAATTTAAACAGGATTTAAAGCCTTCACTTCCCAACGCCTGAGCCGTGGTCCGCAGGGTCGCCGTCCTCATAAACTTTAAAGCCATCTTCGGCGCCCGTCCACGCGCGCTGGGTACTCGGATATTCGCTCGGCACGCTAGACCTTTGACTCTCGTTTCCAAAATCGTCAGCGTTGCTCATGGCGTCGTCATCAACGTGGATGTCGATTCCAGTCTCTGGATCGTGGTTCTCGGCATCCTCGATGCCCGGCCAAGGCTCGTCCTCTGGGCATCCGACCAATTGCCCGTCCTGCCAAGATTCTTGAGAGTCGCCCGGAAGGGTGAAATCGAGCATAGGGCTATCGTTATTATCTGAGTCATCGTCTTCATCATCTTCGTCCATGTATTCGGCTCCTTCGCCATCATGATCGGTGCCACTACCACTTTCACCGACGTCACCACCCTCGTCCACAATGACTATGCTACGGCCGGGTCGTGCCTCGAAAAATGGAGCATTGCTATACGGTGTGGCATAGAACGGAGTCGAATTACGAGCGACGTAGACCTCCGGCATTGGGCTCGGTGATGACGTACTCCATCGTGGTGTATTTCGTGGCCGAGCAGACGGGGAACGCGTGCTGCGACACTTCCCAAGAGCTGTGACATGTGCTATTGACGGAGCAACTCGAATAATCTGAGGTGATGAGCGACGCTCAAATTGTTGCACGTATGACGTTACTCGTCGTTTTATATGAGCTGGTGACTTAATAGACTGTGCAACTGGAGGCATAGAAGTAGTGCGAATATGAGGTGGCCTAGAGGCTTTGCGTTCTCTAAGCATTGCTGGGGACTTAGTACGGGAAACGGAACGATTAGTTCCCAGAGAAGGCGACATATGCGTCGCGCTGGTGAGAAGCCTCTGGGCTGGAGACACGGATGTCGCCCGCCAATTACGCTGTGCCGCTTGCTGCAGGCTCAGAGACTGAGAGCTGCCGGCACTGACAGGATGCTCGTCGAGGCTATCGTTCCATAGCCAATAGTCTTCCATAGCATCTGCTTCGGGCACCTCTTGACTGCTCTGGGAATCCGCATAAACTCGACTAAGCTCACGGAGGCGTTGCCAGCTCCACCCATTATCATACGCATCTTGATCTTGCACGTACGCCTCGGGGTGGGTAATGAAGAGGCGCTGAACACCAGTTGCCTTCATGACCACGCTTGAGTGTAAAAATGGAACATCCCAAGTTACTGGCGTGACCATCTCGGCTGGCGATAGAAAACGAAGCCTCGAATCTTTATGGACCTTGCGTAGCGGTACCCATGGCGACTGAAGACCAAGGAACTTGGTCACGCGATGATGTTGCGTTGAGCCGTGGTGGACGTTTGCTTGCATGCGAGAGAAAGTTCGGAATAGCGTCCCAAACGCATCAGATATGGCTTGCTGAACACTTCGAGCATCTGGGCTGCGGATCGTCACGTTCTTAATTAGACCCCGACTCTTGAGTCGTTGTTCGATAATGCGGTTGGGCGCACATGCTCGAGGGAGGAGCCATTCTGATTCGAGCTCGGGTCCGGCCCAGTCGCTGAGATCGGGCGAGTGGGGATCCATGGCACAAGAACTGCTAGGCAGCTGTATCCATTGATCGGGTTCTACATTGCTGCCGCTCGAAAGACGCTGGGTCGCGAAATCGTCGGATCCCACCCACACACTCCTCAAAGGGAAGGGTAAGAAGATAACTTCAACTTCCCAAGGGCGGGCGTAGGAAGGAAAAGACGAGAGACCTTGTAGTTGACTAAGCTGAGACTTTAAAGCTTGGAGTTGGCTGTATAACTCTGCGCGGCTGGCTATGTATTCGCTGCCTTCGGTCGAAACGGATACCACACTTCTTGTCGACTCGTTTACGCCGAGATGTTGGACGCGACGATGATTCGAAACTTGACTACTACTATCGTTAATCATCTTCTCCACTTCTTCCACGCGTGACTCGAGCTCAGTGATTCTCAAGTCACTTTGATCATGTCTCTCGTCACATGCATCATGACTAGCAGCTGAGATGGATGGGTTCTCAAGCCGGTCTAAACGGTGTTCGTGACCTTGAACAGTATCAGATAACTGCCTAAATTCATCTCGACCGAAACCCGGAGACATGCTCTGCCCCGCGATCGCATCTTCAAGCCTACAAGACCTGGGCGTGTTTGCGACTGTCTGTCCATCGTCCACGGAATGGTCCATACTGGGGGCGACGGTTTCCTCCTCCTGCGGTTGGGTTTCATCATCTTGTTCCAGAGGCTCGCGCAACTTGGATCGGACACCACTAAGTGTTCCCAAGCCTTTCCCGGCAAATGGCCGAAGGTATCCCACCTTCGCAGATGACGTTGTAGAGCTTGGTTGAGAAGACATCATGCACTGGCTTGGGATCGGGGGAAGCAAGCCTTCAGCTGGCTGAGATTGGATGAGGTTAGACCAACCCAGCGTATCAGGAATAGAAGGTTCCAGCACAGGCGCTGCGATATCAGTCTGCGGCGCATTCTCCTGCTCCATCAAGTGGGTTGCGAAGGAAGTGGCCTCATTAAACGTATAAAAGTCCATGTTTGGTTCCGTCGGCGTAGGCATTTTGAAAGGGAGATCCGTTACCACTGGTGTGAGAGGGTCCCTACTGGCCCTGGGTCGCTCATTTTCCTGGCCGTTATTTATGGTATCGGTATTAGCTGCGATGGCGAGGGGAGGTTGGCTGTCGCGAATATCATCATGAAAACATGCATGATGAGAACACATGCACCAAGCTGTTTCGTCAGCTAGGCCGCCGGCATTTCCATTAGAGAATCCATTGGCATATCCTGGAGAGATTCCTGGTGGACTTCCTCTACCTGTCCTGGCCGAAAAAGCACCGCGACTCCAAAAACGACGGCATCCACACTTGGGTCCCTGGGCACCATGAGTTAAGTCCACGAAGTTGCATTGTCCGCTGGGGAGATTTGGAGAATTCGCAATTACTGTCGTGTCATTATAAATATTAAAGAAAGGGCTGTTTGGCAATGAAAAGTCGGGGATGGGTCCTGCCATTGGGTCGAGCGTTCCTCGGTCCAGAGCATCGAAGGGATGAAGAAGATGAAGCGGCGGGCGGGTTGATGGGGGAAGAGCTCCGTATTTATTCTCGATGGCAATGGAGATGTTGGGATCCTTGGCGACCCTGCCAGACACAGCTGGGTCGCGATCCGAGATATCTAGTACATGGCACTGCTTCCTGAATTTAGTCTTAGGTCTTCGGAAGCTATCGTAGCTTCACCGAATCTAAGGTCCTCGAGCGTATACTAACCGTCGAGAATCCTGAGAAGGGAAAATGAGGGAGTTGAGACGAAGGGAGGACTGTATTTTATATACAACAGGCGACTGCTGGAAGCACGCGTACAATGGAAGCGCAATGCGAACGTTCGAACTTGGAGGATGGGAGATTGAGGGAGTCAAAGTGAGGCGTCCGAATGGGATTGGGCTAAAGCTAATGGGTGGTGGGGGTGGGTGTGAGAGAAGGGCTACGGTCGACGGTCGACGGTAAGTGGGAGTCGAAATACAAATGCGGGATTGTGACAACTGTGGGGATTATGTCTTGTGCTATGTATGTACCTAGGTATGTATAAGTCAGATGCAGTGAGACTTTAGGAAGCAAAGAATTATGACTCGACTTTGCAGGGGTGTTTGGATAGAACCTGTTGTGCGGTTCGCAGCAATAGAAATGATGGAATAAAAAAAAAGATAGTGGGATGAAGATGTTAGACAATTCTCAGGCAGCGCTTTAGCTCGTATGAGATCCCATTCTAGGTAGGAGCTGCAGGAGCAAGTTGAGTGGACTCTGCTCCCCATTCGATAAGTACGTATCGGGTACTTGGATGGATCATGCTGCACATCTTTTCCCACTTAACGCGTCGACCCAAAAAAGAAAGGAGCGAATAAGAACCACCGACTAAGGCGCGACCATCGCGCGTCAGGTGAAGCGGATGCCCGCCTATTGGACGGAAACCTCCAGAGATCCTTGTTAAGAGGAATGCATTTGTAAGGGATGGACGAGGTATCGATATGAGTTCCTACTCCGAGTTCACCACCAAAAATATATATAAACTTTCGAGTTCCATCTTGCTTCGTGACATTGCGGGTATTCTTTCGATAACCGACCGCCTCACTGAAAATCCAGCTAGAGGGCACGGCCGGCCGGATTGCATGCAAACGAATGCAAGCCCAACTTTTAGGCAACTCGTGTCCACGTCCGCCCCGCGAACCACTGTGCGCCCATCCCTAAAGCAAGTCAGTTTAGCAACCAGACACGATAATGTATCTCGGAGTCACTCTTGAAGTCGGGGCCTATCCAGACAACCAAGGATGACTCAATTTAGATATTTGATTGGCCAATGGAGCACGCAGCTTTGACCAAGCTTTGAAGAATCGGTCTTTTTCTATTTTCTAATGAGATTGGTATATGTAAGTGTGGTATTTAAATTTTATGATATGCAGATGAGTTGGCCCGATTCAAATCGCCTTAGATGTCCACGGAAGATGCCAGACCCTAGACCCAAATAATGTACATCACGTCACGTCGTTGCTCGTTCGGACTGGACCGCCCTTTTTTTCTCATTTCCTCATGTTATATCTCACCCCAACTTCCCATAGGACCAGTTGCGGCTATTATTGATCCAGTACCGACGGAACCACCGATGTCCCAGTAGTGGCGTGAAGATGAGCTGCTCTTCCTTGCCGACCTCCGTGTACTCTGACTAGCGCAGCTAGAGGCGTGCTTGAATAACACGGGGCTTGATGGTACGGTTGCCTTGGATCTACGCCTCTCCACGGTGCGCGCCCTTGTCATCAATGGATGGTGTTGACGCACTCGTGCGGCCTTCGCAGCTGCGTCTTGCATGCTGGATGATGCAAGACTGGCATTCCCAGACACCCCACTACTGGTAGATCGTGACATGAAGCGCGACCGAAGGTACCGGAACACAAGCCTCACATCAAGCTCTTGTTCCCATTCGTCTTGCGTAAAATCACCAGAATCTTCTAGCTGTGTCTTTGAATGGGTTTGACCAGAGTTCAGCGGCTGAGTAGTGTGAGGAATGTCAAGTGGCTGCACTGGTGTGCGTATTGTTGGTCGAAATTCTGGCATGTTGATATGTGAGTCGGTCATATTTGCGCTGGTCGTAGTATCGTTGACCCCCTCCGGTATTGGTGGCAAGCCGGCATACGGAATAGGCATCTGTTGCACTCGACTGAAAGTGGAGAAGGCTCCCGGGTGTTCAGAAAGCCGGTGGATAACTTGACCGAGCTCTTTAGCTACCCGTTCAAGCATCTTAAGCTGCCATCCAGATTCTGTTGCGCCTTCCATGGCGACGTCCGCATTCTGCTGCGACGGGGGGGCGGTCGATACCTTGGGCGTTGAGGAGAGATCCTCTTCGTCAGGCAACTCCTCACCAAATAGCACAGCGAGCAGCTTATCGTCAATTCCTAGAATGTCACGAATGACCTTTCGAGTGATACGTCCCCAGATGCTCTCGCGACCTGTTTCTAGCTCGCTTTCGTCGTGATCATGCCAATCTTGGGACTGGTCTCCGTCTCTTGACATAACACCTACCCCGCTCATTGATGCTACATCTTCGGCCTTCTCTTCTGCCTGATTAGGTACCGAAATGCTAGCCAAGGATCGTTGTCTTCTGCGAGTTTCTTTCTGAATCTCCTCTAGCAGATAACGACTCTGTTCTAGTCGCCAGGACTCTATCCTCTGCCTTTTATCCATTTCCTGGATCCTCTCGTCCTCAAGCTCAACTTGAGATAGGTCAAGGCTTTCCCGTCTCCTCACACGATGTGGATTGTACTGTTCGAATGCATAGAGCCGATCTTGTATATCAGCTCCCATGCCTTCTTGCTCCAACCGAAATGAACCAAGGCCATCATGGGCAGGAACAACGGGTGTTGCGTAGAGGGCAGCATTCGACGGGTCGTGGAAATTAGGTATAGAGCGGAATTCAGGAAGATGGCTGTCTAGACTATCTAGCTCGGCATCGTCATCTTCGTCCGCAGCATCGACGATACTTGCAGAGCGTTGATGGCCGACGCTAGCATCTGTTGGCGCAACCGTGCCAAAGCTTCCAATCTCGCTCACCCGCGAACGACCTGGAGTGGTATTGGTCTTGTGGGTTGAAGTTAGGTAGGATGTTGAGGTAGCAGCATCGGTGGCGGGTGAGAAGAGAACCCAAGTCTGGGAATCTTCGACAGGCTGGGAGGCCGGTTGGGGAATATGAGGTGACTCCTCATCTTCAGGTGTAGGTCGGAAGACTCGTTGAGTGGCCTGGCGTGTAGGCTGTTGGAACGCCATTGTTGATAACTTAGTATCGATATCGAGGGGTAGTTATTGGGGATGTATGACGAAAGCTGCCCTACTGGGGGGTGATCCCAGCGGGAGTTCTTAAATAAAACTCGATCAGGTCGCACGGTACCCAGCAATGATCTGTAAGGTACACCAGCTCAGTCGATGGCGTAAGTAGAAACAAAAAAAAAGGCACCCGATCCTGTCTCGGGACGAAAGGCGGTGTTAAATATAGCTAAGTATAATTAGGTATCGGATGACTGCGTCTTCGGATAGGTGGGCTACGTGTGTTTGGTTTCAGGAGTGAATAACAACGACAGGTGAACAGCTAGGAGGGGCAAAAATCATTGATGAAGAGAGGCTACACGTATAGTAGGAAAGGGTCCTTGTAATTTCATCTACCTGGGTGGGCGGTCTCGACTGGATAAGGAATTTGGGATGGATGATCATGAGAAAAGACAAGAAGACGAGAAGGTTTGAAGTAAAACAGTACAATACTATGTAATGAGAAACCAGGGCGGGAAGACGAAGACGCAGGTGTGACCTGTCCGATTGGCGGCGGTAAGAACAGTTTAAGGGACCACCTGCAGTCGATGCTCCTCAAAGTCGCGTGGGACGTTGGTGGTTGTGCAATTCGAGTACATCTTTGCCTCACTCAACCCACCTTAAGTTACCTTAAATTTATGTACCCCCCATGTAATCTGATCGCCAGCCACCGAACGCATGCACCGCCAATTGCACCGTCCAATCTGTATCCAACATTCGAACCGAACTAGCTATTAGTTGGGCAAACGTGCTTTTCTTTTGAATTGGCAGATTGGGTATTATCAGATATATTTGCTAGTATCTATCAGAATTGTTTACTTTGCAAACAAGGGTTTGACAAGGTCAAGTTGGCAGAGAGTACAAGCCTATGATGTATCTCAATTACCTCATATTGTTCTACGGTTCGTACCATACGTAGTTTCTTTGATACGAATGAGATGGCAGTTGCTCACCTGGCAGTTCCTAGTGGGCCAGTGGTTTTTTGGGCTAGCTGGAAGTCCCACTACATTTTCTAAACCCTGTTTTTGGGTACGTATCGATAAGCTACGGGCCATCTCGGGCTGTGTTATCGCAGTGGGGTCCAACATTGGGCTTCAATTGCTCATTGGCAGGTGTTCTCATACTTCCTCATGTAAGTACTTACTATAGAACAGCGTCCCATCTAAGCTCGCTCTTTTTGCATTTCTAATAAGTCAAGGGGGGGGGTAATGGACCTCCCCTAGATATCGACCGCCTGTAAGCTTTTAGCCGTTTTGGGTATAATGCACACCATTTTGGGTATAACGCAATACATTGATCTTTCGAGAAGATTACTAGCTTCTCATTCGTTAGGAAATACTCCACTGCCATTCCGAGCATAGCTGGCTTATTTCAGCTAATGAAACAATGCTACTAGTACGAACTAGGCTTAGCTTCTAACTCATTTCTCGCTTAATATGAAAAATGCCTTTTATACCCATAAAATGTCATCAGCCAATTAAAATCCGACTTTATTAATAGATGTCCCCGTTCTTTCAGAAAACGCCATTTAATTGGATCGCTTCAATTCAATGCATAATATTATACATTTTTATGCTACATCACGTGATCTTTTCGGATGGACGCTATGATGGGATTGGCTATTAAATCGCCTAATATCTCATAATAAACCAATGAAAAATAACTTTACAATTTATGAAAATGAAGCATTATAATTGGTTCATAATGTTGGAGAAACCGGAGAGATGCAGTTTGATTGGTTGAAGTCATAGTGGAGTTTTGGGACAGAAAATAAAAAAAGGTACAAGTGATTATAGCGGGCCCGTACGGATCTGTTCAGAGGCTGAGCATCTGATTGGCTGAGTTTACAGGCGGTCGATATCTAGGGGAGGTCCATTACCCCCCCCCTTGACTTATTCGTGAAATACGACATGCATATTACACAACGTATGATAATAATAAATGGTCATCCAACCATCTTGTGTTATAAAGCAAGCGAAGGCGGCCTGCGTGTGCAGCCATGTCAGCCTCATGTCTATCAAAACCAAACTATCAGGTAGAAACCTTTCAGTTGCCACGAAATATGGTCTGACTTCCAGTCACCGCAACCAAAAGACAAATGATGAAGGTTAAGTAGTTACCATTTCTAAGAATAATAGTCATCGTAGGAAAGGTACCTAAGTAGTTGGTTGACTTAATAAAACGAGCATGAAGAACCTCAGAAAGACGAAGGCGACGGATCTATCATACAGTGGCCAACCTGCCAACTTAATGATGTCAGACTGAAGAAGCGGGTGCCATTTTATCCATTGTAAAAAATTTTGATCATAGATCACAAAGTAAACAAAGACATCCAGTCATATGGATCTACCGATGATTTGTTACTTCCAAAAGGAACTGGAGCTGGAGGAGCATACAAAGGATGTTATGCCTCCGACTTCGAAGCTTGGGCCTCCTGATGACAATGCTACATAGCATTGCATAGGAATGGGGAAGTTAAAGACTCCCAAGGTTAACATCTTTATCAAAGCAAGTAATCCGGGTTTATGTGTGTAAAAGGAGGCCCGGGCATTTACTGCAGTTTCTCCTCCACATGACTAAGCAGCTTCATCGTCATACCTAGGATCTAGGTCCGACCGGATTCTATTATTACTCAACGAGTACACTTTAGCTACTATGAACCTTAACAGCTTAATAATCACAAGCAGCATGGGTTTGGAATTGTCTGCAGAAATTACGGCGAGCTAGGTCTCAGACAAGCAATCTGATTACATTCACAGTTGTCCCAGTAAATCTAGGAGCAACGTCATCGAAACGAACGGAGAGGTAGTGTAAATGCAATATCCGAATTGACTGTCCTGTAGCAGTGCTATGGTAATCCATTATACGCCTTTCCCCTCAACCCAGATTTGCTTTCTTGTCATGACCAAACCATTTAAGCCTCGGTGAAGGCATCAGGGAAGCGCTTCATGTTGTACGCGAGGCTACCATGGTTGGTAAGGAACTGGACATAAGCACCATCCACCTTGACACGGCCAGCAGCCTTCTTCTCAAGGTACTCATCACGTCGGAGAGGGGTGAAGCCCCAGTTCTTGGAGATGATGATCTTTTGTCGGCCGGGGAACTTGTACTGGGATCGTCGGAGAGCCTCAAGAGCGATAGCACGGTCTGCAAATTCAGATTAATTACCGCTTTCATTATTTTCGAGACCATGAATTGACTTACTAGAATCACGAGTTCGGACACTCAGGATGATCTGACCGATGTTGACACGGGCAACGGTTCCGTTGGGCTTGCCCCAGGCGCCACGCATTCCAGTCTGCAGTCTATCGGCGCCAGCGCAAGACAACATCTTGTTGATGCGGACGACGTGGTAGGGGTGAGCGCGGACACGCAGGTGGAAACCTTCCTTTCCGGCCATCTTGACGAGGTACTTGTTGGCGCAGATACGGGCGGCTTCGAGAGCCTCGGAGCTCAGCTGTTCGTACTCGTTGGAGACGAGGTGGATGCACAGAGGGAAGTCATCGACGGTCGCACGCTTTCGGCCAAGATCGAAGATGCGGATCTTGGGGTCGGGGACACCACGGTTGAATCGCGACTTAGGATAAGGCTATTAATTCGGCATGTTAGTATTTGTTTTCACTCTTGTTCAAAGTAGGTTCGAGAAGCCCATCGGATTTCATGATGGTAAACGGGGATTTTGTTGCAATTTGTAATTCGGGTAAATGAGAAGCAATCGCAAGCCATTTGCGATCGGCCAGATAAATCTCAGATGCGAGATCTGGTGGGAAATTCGAAATATTATAAGTAATTTTATAATGCTCACCTTGTTCTTGCAGTAGCGGTAACATCTTGCCGGACGACGCGCCATCTTGAATGGTTTTTCTCGATGATGTTGTCGTGGGTTAGTTGGTTTGAAGTTGTTTGGAGGAAAATGATGTCGACAAGGAGCGAGAGGACCGAAACTCCTTTGACTCTTTTGCGGTGAAATTTCCAAGTTTGATTTCAAAGCAGGCGAGTCACATAAGCAGGCAAAGTGGATTTGTGGCGGGGTTCCTTATTGGTCCGTTCATTGGATATTCGCCTGCGTAAAAGTGGGGTTTTAGGGCTAAAACCACGAGCTATTGGAAATTTTCGGTTGAAGTTTTACCCCACCAGAACTTTCGCAACAATATCAAAGTGCACCTTCTCTTCCAGACAACACTTTTTCTCAAGGCCTATTCAACCATTTCGACAACACAGAAGACCATTTACGAAAAGAAAAAAAATTCAATCATCATTCGCAATTCAAGATGGCACCAAAGAAGAACAAGAAGGATGCCAACAGCATCAACTCGCGTCTTGCGCTTGTGATGAAGTCTGGAAAAGGTACGATTTGATTGATATTTTTGAAATAAAGTAAAGAGTCGCACATTGACTAACATATCCATCCTTCAGTCACTCTCGGCTACAAATCTACCCTGAAGAGCCTGCGATCCGGAAAGGCCAAGCTTGTCATCATCTCCGGCAACACCCCTCCTCTTCGCAAGTCTGAGTTGGAGTACTACTCCATGTTGTCCAAGGCCCCAGTTCACCACTTCTCTGGTACCAACGTAAGTACATACCTGTATCTCTTTGACTACACATAGAAGGCATGCCTACTATGGACTCTTTTTCCTACTTCCACGGTTGATGGTCAAACTGTCTCGTCCATCGGCCTACCCAGAGAAGAAGCTTTTCAAGGCTTTGGAGGGTAATTCAGTTGGCTTACATTTTCTCTCCAATACAGATCGAACTAGGTACTGCTTGTGGTAAACTATTCAGATGTTCTACCATGGCCGTCCTTGACGCTGGTGACTCTGATATCCTCAGCGACCAACAGGCATAGATTTGAACAAAGCATCCTCGGGCGGCGTTGCGGTTTATTGGCCAGGGAAAAAGGTCGTCATAGCTCGTCAATTATGAACGAGGCCGGCTGGGTATGTCGCATATCTGATAGCCCTTTTCAGGGCTTCACATTCAGTCTACTAGGTAGCCGGTTAGACCAATGCTGAGTGTCAATCAAGACGAAATCTCACATACTACAGAACAAAATACAAGTGATACCCAACACCTCTTATTATTATATGGTGCTTTAGTAATTCAATATGACTTTAAACCTATGCTACGGCTAGATTTCGAATGGGCGGTGTCTAAGGTGCTTCATCATTGCGGTTATCATTATTCTCCAGCCACCAACCAAAAAAACCCCGAGTGATTTAATTTCGTGATATCCTAAAGTAGAGCGACTGGAGACTAAGAGAGACGGCGGTGACATTGGGGCATGAAAATCTGTTTAATGCATAAACGAACTTTCAGGCTTACCTACTATTGATCATATTTCTAAGTTAAGATAAACTTCTATTTCTTTGAGATTGCCTCTGGGAATAAATACATAAGTGGGTATGATACAGTTCTCGACAGTAGAGGTAACATGTACTTGACGTCAATAGTTTTCACAAACTTGAGTCATTCTGCTTCATCTTATCAAGGCAAGGAAATGGGGTGTCGTATTACACGGATGGTTTGTTAACAACCCAATTTCAGCAAGTTAACTTTAGAATAGAGAGCATTGTGCAAGTGTCTAGGTATTTCGAGCTTACATACATGGACCTATCCAGTGTGATGATCAAACGTTTACATGCATTTCTTACGTTAACGTCTAAAGGAATAAAGCATAAATACATGATACATGTATATTTTCATAATATTTGACTAAACTTTAAGCTAAGGACGGCGGAAACAAGGAGGATGGGAAGGAACGTGTCTAGGAGTATGAAGTGTGAATTGCCATGACGTGTAAATTAAGCTTAGTTTCTTTATCGCATGTGACATAAGTGGGACAATTCCAGTTCTTTGGTCTGATTCAATCATCAAACACAAAGGGCAGATTCAAACGAAATCTACGACAACAATTACCGAAGGTGGACAAGCATGGATATTTCAGAAAACAGTGCTGTCCCAACCTCTGGTTCCCCCGAATACACACCTGATCGATCTGTCTCTTATTATTGCGACGCGTCTTTCTGATATAAAACACGTTATACAAGGATCCAGTACAGATCCGTATTTCGTTCCGTCACCGAGCGCTGGGCAGGCTGGGTGTCAGGAGAGGGGACCGCGCATAAACGCTAATTAAACTTATAAGCGGGAAAGGGGTTAAGAAACAAAAGACGAGTCAAGAAATGTCAAACCGATTACCATAATACATCTCAAAACTCGACATTACTACCATTACTCCCTAACCAAGCCAGCCTGGAGCCAGTCAACTGTCAACCAACCAACTTACAGATCCTATTTCTTACATACATTGAACAGGTAAGCTGAGCACACATTTATCTAAAACAAATCTTGAGTACTTCGTACATCTACATACTAGTAGAAGTAATCGAAAGATCAGGGTTTCACACCCTCGAAACGGTCATTCCCGTGTGGCTGAGTCTATTGCTGAGTTGCAGCAGAATAGTCCCAATAGGTTAAGCGCTCAACCCGCTCTAGCGCATCAGGCCAATCTCCTATTCCAAAAATCACAGCGCTGTTACATAGTACGCTGTGCCTCAGACCTCTAAGTCACTCCTAAGTCCCGGTGCGGATTCTTGTGCATGAGCGCCACGAACCACAAATGCAGAGCCACTCGGACAACAATAACAACAATAGACGGTCGAAAATCATCAGAAAATACCTAGCAGAACAAGTCGTCTACCGACCAACCCTATTATCCGAGTATTCCATTCTTGGCCGATCAACCTAATAACCGATGACCATACCGTACCCTTTCATATCATCCCACATTATATCGTATATACGAATGATTGCTTTGGATTGAGACAAGAAGAGTATATCGACAAAGTCCGATTTCCAATAACTTCTACAACTACGTTAAGTAGTTTTCTGTATATACACTTGTTTATTCCGTGCATCGACATTCACATCAAATGACCGCTACACCCAAGAGGCCGCTATCCGCGGCACAGGGCCGAGGCTCTTCGAATGAAAATGGAACATCATCGTCGGGGCGGACTCGAGCACCCACACCGACCTCGACGAATGGCACGACAAATGCCACCACACCGCAGAGGACACGATCCATCCGAGGTGGCACCCCGATGTCAGCGCGAGCCGCTGCTACACATAGAACAACTTCATCGTTAAGCATTTCTAGCACAAATGGAAATGCGGATGCACGAGCTGAGCTGGTTGCGCTGATTGATGACCTTAAGGAGCGTCTACAGAAGTCAGATGCCGCATCCGAGCAGCACAGAAAGCAAGCAGAAGTCTTGCAGACAAGACTTGATGATGCCCTCAAAGAGCAAGCCAAATTGGAGGAGCGGATACACGAAAGTGAGGAACAGATTGAGATGATTCGGAATGAGAAGCGGGAGACGGCAAAGAAAATGCGCGAGATGGAAACGATTTATGAGGCCGAGAGAAGCTCTATGACTAAGGAGAAGGAAGAGATGGCCAATAGAGAAGAGGAGATGCAGGCCGTGATTAATAGGCTAAAGGATACCCTTAATCAGCGGAATGCCGAGGACGAATACCGCCCAACGAGGCAATGTGAGTATCCGAATTGCACAATCTCACACCCATAATTCAATTACTAACATGGTCGTCATTACAGCGAGCAACTCTTCTCCCAACGTAGACAGCGGGAACTTCGCCCCGCCTTCTTCGGTTCAACGCAGCGATTCGAGGAATAATTCCAAGTTACTGCTACAGAAGGATAAGCTAATCGAGTCGCTACGTCTCGAACTCGCTGAAGCGCAGATCAAGCTCGTCGAGTCTGAGAACCAGGGCGGCGGGCGGCTACATGAAGTTGAACGTCTGCTCATGGAGGCACGCATGGCTAATGCCCGGCTTATGGAAGATAATGAATCATATCAGTTGCTCCTCCAGGAGAAGACCCTCCACGGCGACTTCGGCAAGGGCGACTTTAGCTACATGAACGTAGTCGCTAACCAGGACGCCCTGAATGCCCTCGAAGGCCGTTCCAACGCCGGTGATAATCCAACACCAGCAGCTAGTCTAGCCGACGAATTAGGCGCTCTCGGCGGTGACGAGTCGCAGGCAGGTGAAGACGACAACACACGGCGTCTGGAAGGCGAGCTCCGCGCTGCTAAAGACCAGAACAAAGCCCTCACGTTGTATATTAACAAGATCATCGAGCGGCTCCTTCAGCACCAGGAGTTCGAGCATATCCTCGACCAGTCCTCCGACTTCAAGCCCGGCGCCAACTTGCACAAGGACCTACCCCCGCCCCCTCCCGAGTCTTCCGGTGTAGGGGCCTCATTCTTACAGCGCGCAAAATCGATTGCCACAGGTGGCCCTAATGCGCAGCGGCCTAAGCCTAGACCCATGACTATGTCTCACCATATCCAGGCCCAGCTCCAGTCGTCCGCGCTCAGTAACCCCGACACGGCACCTAGTATTCCGATCTCAGGGCTAGGCCGCTCGCACAGCACACGCCGCATGATGGGGCGCCCCATGAGCGAGCAGCTGACGGGAGCGGCGGGCATCGTTAACGCCATGTACAAGGGCCCCGATGGACCCCTCTCCCCGACCCTCAGCACGGCCTCGTCGGGTGCGAGACACTCGCAGACGTTCTTCGACAGACAAAGAATGTCCTCTAGCACCGGTGGGAATGGCTCCGCGGGCAACTTCCCCGGCATGCGCAGCGAGACGAGCAGCGTCAGCGGAGACTCGGCCGCGGATGGGACCATCGGGACTACAACATCGGCGAGCCAGAGCCCGCCGAGGACAATTGGAAGCGGCGGTGCCGAGAAGAGCACCACTCTTGCTGGAAATAAGCCACGTCCCCTCAGACTCGTGCAGGAGAATAACGAGAAGGAGCGTGCGGAAGCTAAGAGGGCCAGCTGGCTCGGCTGGGCGCAGGGCGCGTGGAACAAGAAGGAGGGGGAGATTGCTTAGGTTCGAGCTTAAGCTAAGATAGAGGAGGGATATCGAAGAGAGTATGAAAGAGAAAGAAAGTGATGATAAGAGGAGGATATTGAAAATAATGGAAATTACGAACCTTATACATAACATGCCTAGCCCCGAGGGAGAGAAGGAGACTGCGCGTATCGGCTTGTCATGTTGGTTGCTGCTGTTGTTGTTGTTTTTTCTGACGAGAAGTGGGTAATGCAAAGTTTAACGCAACGTACGCATCTCTGTCTTATTCTTCTGTCTGCTATGACGAACGGTTTGGATGATGAGATATTAAAGGGTTTGACGAATCGTGCCGCAATCGAAACATACGGGGAAGGGGGCAGTGAGTGGGTATTCAAATGGCAAAGGATGATATGATGGAAACGCACACAAATTCCAGAATCCAAAATACTACTTCCCTCTTACCTTTTTTATAAAACTTATATATTTGAGAAGCTCGGTTATGATTATTATTACTACTACTACTGTCCCAACCCGGAATGGATGGGATACCGGCTGGGTTATAGATATTGTCTATTGAAATTATTATTTATATTGATGTTTATTACCTATATGTGTTTGATATGTTAGGTCAGTGGTAATATAGTACGAGTGAAGGGAGGTCTGACACGACTGGATGCGAAGGGGAGAAGAGGTGAGAAGCAAGATTGGATCGAGTTGTAATGAGTTGTTAGATTATCCACGCGGCGAGCCTAGCTGGGTTTGACATGAACAAAATAGGGAGCAAGCTTGAGCTTGCGTGTAATGATTATCCCCCTTGATGTCTACCTAGGTAGTCTCTCGAGTGTGTGCTGTGGTGACGATTTAGGTTATGAGGCTCGGCGTGAGATGGGATTGCAAGAAGGTTCGAACGAACGAGTGAAATATGTAGCTCCCTGGGCAGACGGGATTGCTTTACTCTTGAGGGGGATAACTAGGTAGAAACGGAACATGAATAAAGATGTACATTTAATTATAACCTCCCCGAGTCATAGTATACCGCGGTGAGTTATAAGACCTGGCTGCTTCCGTGGGAAAAGTTTCCTCAGGGCATTACGTCTAGCTGAGTTGTACGGTACATGCGTAGAGGAGACTAGAAGCTTTCGGGTTGCTACCTTACACAACGTATTCTAAGTTTTCTTCTTCCGAAGGTGGTCTTCTCGGTCTGCTCCAGGGCTGACAGCTATGTATGCCTCGAAGGACGCCTGGACATTTCGTGATAACAAAACAACAACCATCTCGGGAGTCAGAACATTGGAACTCCCCCCTGGGAGTTGCCCGGTTACATACCTCGAGATAGGTCACGAAAACAGTGGATGAGTTAGTCCTCTAAGCATGAACTTGGCATCGAGGTACAACATCGTTTCTATAGCTTCAAGTTGTACAATAATTATGCGTAAAACTAGAGTTCCTTTGCTTTACTTTCACTATCCATAGATCTCATGGTAGACATGTCTGTCTTGCTGGGTTTGTTTACCGCTGGATGAAGCGCATGAAGGTCATGTACGACCATCTCCTTCGCCCGGCCGATATTACTTGGGACGGGAAAATAATTCCCTCCCATTAAATGTGCTCTATGCTGCAGGTCGGAAAGTAAGCTCGTCATTTCATTTGAGCCTCTTCGCGACTTTACAAGACACTATAGGAAGATGGCTTTCCCTCGAGGCGGAAACATGACCTGTGATTACTTAGTTGTTAGTCAGGACTGTACGACCTATAATATCGCATTGTACGATCTACAGCATGTGTCATGAATCATTACTCGGCAATTGTAGAGAAGTAAGCACGGAAAATTTATAGTGATCATTTAGAAACGAGGTAAGACATCGACATTCAGCCCCCTATCCAAACCACGCTATATTCACGTCTCGTTAAATGTTTAGTATCAAATGAACGCCGTGAGGCCCAGCATCATGGTTCGTTGGGCCTCGAATCATAGGAACGTAATAAGTTAGGAGTTCAGGACGTTTTCGATTCTAGAAACGAAAATGGCTCAAAATCCTACCCCACAACGCCATGGTGATGTACAGAATACGTATGTGGCTTTTCCAACTGGTTGGTAGCACGGATCTATACCGAAAATCTGGAAGAAAAGTCCGCACTTGTTAAAGCCGACATCCTGTGAGACCCGAAGGAATTTCACTACTAACCACTTCGAGGCCGATACATCCCGTTCAGATCCTATACATAGGTAATATCTCCTGCGTATACTTATGTTCCTTCGGCGAAGTTCTGTACGTAGGAGAAAAAAAGAGAAAAAAAAAGCACACGATATTTACCCACAAGGTTCCGGCCATTCCTATCAAAGAGCCGCAACTGCGTATCTTTGCCGGTTCGAAGCGACAATGTCACCCCCCACGCTCAGAGAAATCTCACCGAGTTGTTGGTTACTGAGATGGCAAGGGAGGGACGATGTCAGGCAACGGACGAAAAGAGAAGTCGTATTCTCTCACCACTTTGGGAATATTCTCCTTTTTTCTTCGTTCGAAGTAACCCGTCGATCAAGGATATCCCCTTTCACAATATAGAAGCAATATAGGAGGTATACACTACTGTATGGAGGCGGCATGGAAGTACACGTGTTGTATTCATACCTCCCAATATAATCGACCACCCCCACACTGCATATTTCATCACCCCCCTCCCCTCCTTCGACGGTTGTTGGCATCGCCCGGGCCTATGGGGATCGCGGGTTCCTGCGCAGATGACCACTCGATCAGCCAGTCCTGGTACTCGAAGGCCTTCCCCGTCGTGGTTGATGACATGTCGACCTGGCGCAGATAAGGTAAGATTAGGATTTCTAGGCTGAGAAAATAGGTACATAGATTTCCCATCCGTTTGGACGGGCCGCATATCATCATGTCAGATCCTACAGTTCCCAGGCAAGCCAGGTCGGACAGGGTTTTGGGCTGCCGGAGCTTTGGTTGGGAGTGCGCACACCCGCATTATTCAAAAATCACGACGGCGCTATTTTTTTTTGCAGGTAAGAATTTAGGATTTGTATTATTACAGGTATTAAATAGAGTATAGCTAGTACTATCCATGTATCTAGTGGCTTATTAGTCGGCTTCAAAATCCTCAGGGCAAGCTTATTATGGTTTTATGTACCATAGATGGTCCGGATAGTCGGCTCGTCCCGTCGACTTCCGAGGCGAAGGGGTCTCAGGCATGGAATCCTCGGCTTCTTTTTTTTTCTAGTTTCGCGCAAAACCTGTTGGCGAACTTCGTCGCCAACTTAACTGACCGGTCAACTCCTCTGGTTCCCAAGACGGCAATTGTATATTGCAAAGCTTTGCGAGTAAGATGTGTGAGAGACTAAAGCAATAAATACCACGCTTGATGACTGTACGATAAAGGCATCCTCATTACCTACTCCGGAACTCCAAATTGAGATTGTGCATATGCGATGCTTCCCTCTCTCTCTTGATCTTGGGTGGTCGAGGGTTACGGTACCTGGTAGATGATTGAGCTGTCAGGGTCACGTTCGTAAGACACGCATCAGCATAAAAGCACTTTGCGTGCGTAGCAGTAGATGGTCGTCCACATGTCGATCTCTGAGAGGTCCAAATTTGCCGGGTTCTACTGGGAAAGCGATGTTGCCATAGGCTGATGCAAGGCTGAGTAGTCTTTCGAAGCGAAGCCTTCTTCGGTCTCCGTCGTTCCTAATTCGTGTGGCCAGCGCTATTTCGCACCCTTTCTTGATTTTCCAAATCTCACTTCAACCGTTTCTAGCCAAGGTGACCTACCCTTTTTGGTCCTGTTCTATTGAAGGCCCAGGCTATACTATTTGCTTTTTCTGGATAGAAACGGATTCAACACACCAACCAACCATCTCGTGGGTTATTATTGTAAGTTACAGCCGTTATGGACGTTACTGGTACAACCGTTACAAACCAGTCTTTCCAAGACAAAAGTCAGTTTTAGAATAACCGTAATTAGACCGCCTGTCTGTTCGCTCTGTCGCTTAAAAGCGAGACAAAGCAAAACGGCAAATCCTCAAAAAGACGCTCTCGGCTTGCTTAAATTGGCGGTAGAGGGCAAAGATACAAAATTTGTGTTTAGTGTTAGTGGGGATATGCAGGATATGCAAGACATGCACGACGATGGGAAACAAAGTGGAGAATAAAACATTCGTCTGGAAGCTACATGGAAAAAAGAAGCTGCAACTGACGGCGTGGTGGGCGTGGCCCTCCGGGAATCCCAGGTAAGTGGATCGCTAACGAGTATATTGTGGAGGAAAATGTCCGTTGGAACAACTTGCGGTCAAACCGGCAGTTACCTCTTGTAGACTTCCGAAACCGCCGGCGTGGAGTTTCTTTCCCTGGTAGCTTCAAGTATCGCCTGACGACTTCGTAAGTACCTGGCCGGGTACTCGCACTTGCACTCGCACTTGCACGGGTGTTCCTGGATATCTCTTGCCTTCCCGAGGCTTCCTTAATAGGTACCGGACCTACTATGTAAGTATTGCCGCATTCCTAAAATGCTGCTTCGTTTCCCTTAAAGGGTTAATTAGAACTGATTAGAGCAAGGTTACGTGTTTTAATGAAGAATTTGAATGATATTGTTCCTGCTGCCAGAGCCAAGTCTCTTGACATCTTGATAATTCTAACCCGAGATGAGATCAACTAAGCACATGGATTCATCATATGCATGCTGGTTGTGTTAAACCCGATATTCATGATACACTGCACTTTAACGACACTTGAAGGGATGCACAACATCAAGTTCGAAACAGAAAGCTTATCAAGGCTTCAAAGCTCGTATTTTCCTAGTACCTTCTATAGAGAGCTCTGCTGTACGGATAATGGTGGCAATATTGCAACCTCTCAAGTGCTACAGGCAAGTTCTGTACGGGTGGTGTAAGTAGAAGTTCCAAGCTTTATCTGTTATTCAATCTCGTGTCACCGCTTTCATATGTGACGGACCATCCCAAGCGGATCGTAGGGCGAACGTCCCACTTAGACTTAGATTTCTGGGGAACGGTTTGGCAAACTGGTGGTTAGCTTCAGGATATGAATGATCCCCGAAAACCCTCTTCTCCTCCTCGGCACACCGTACAAGTGCCGACCTCACTTTTAATAATCAGCGCTATACATGGTGGTGAGTAGTGAAAAGTTATTTAGCTGATGGTTTAAGTGTTTTGACCTTCGAATTCTCTAATGATATAATATCTCCGTGGTTTCCGAAGGGTAAGGGTTTCGGTCATACTTGCAGAGGTTTGTGTGATTGGACAGTAACATATCTTAAGAGTTATTTTAATCACTGGAAGCTAACGACATTTTTCATGAGGATGATTTGTAACCGCGCTGTATGAATAACCAATATTCGGTAAAAGGGAATCCCATAGGAGTGAATTCCTATTTTTAAATTGACACCTCAGTGACTAGGGCTGTGAGGTAGCATTTCTTTAAGTGTACCCCCTTTTTAATATGTTGAATTAGGCTTAGCCATATCAAATTGATTCGGGGCAGGGGAAACTTCATGTAGGTACAATACAAAACGTGAGCTATTCCCTGAACCTATCTAATTAGTACTTAGGTACCTATACACATGTAATCTGTTCTAGGGACTAGGGCTCCTTTCATTCCTTCAATGTCTCTTCCCTTTTCTGACTTGGCCGTTGAAATAATAGTTCTAGTCATCATGCTTAAATATATATGAGTATACTCGGGTATGTGTGAGTATAAAAGTAATTCCCGATGCATTAATATGGCTGCTGTAGCTATGCATCCCCTAATGCATCTCTGATGTGTTCATCTTTGCCACAACACAATTTTCATGTTTCTCAATGTTGTCTAACTGGGGTTTTATTCCAATGTAACGTCCAAAGGGGAATAGGTACAAACTGCTACGTACAAAACGTATTGTACCTTCTTATGGTTACAACGGGGTCGCACAAGATTGTATCTAAGTATCTGTTCGTATGCAACCTTAAGTATATGTATTGTACCTTGGTATCGACCGCGAAAATATACATGTGCAATACATCATGTCATTACTCCCAAAATCGAAATAGACCTTTACATACATGCATCCATAACCGTACCTTGTATCTAGTGCTCCCCGTGTTTTTCCCCATCAACAACAAATCAATCTCTTCTGCCTCATCTTTTTTTCAACCAATATCTTCCGACGACTGATTTTCGGCTGGCCCTTCCTCTATCTGATAATTGTACCGTTGATTTTCACTACACATACACATACATACGCATTTCACAAAATACTTGCATTACGACTTTTACTCATCGTCCTCCCCTCTCCCCCCTCCCCCCTCCTCCATTTTCTGCAGTACACCTTATAGTAATACTACAACCCGCAACCCACAAACCCTTGAAGCACTCCACACTATTGTGTCATTTAGACATTTTGATTTCTGGACTCCACGTCCAATCCCGCGTTTGCAAGACTTTTTGCGTCCCGACGAACACCACTCAGATAACACGTCCCCAGACTCCATTCGTCAATTCTTGCAGCAGGGTCCTTTAACTGGGGATTCATCACACGAAATAGACCGGTTTTGTAAAAGACAGTGGGGGAAAGACAAAAAGTAGGGGGCCATAAACCGATTGTACGACCTACGACCTACAGTTTTATCCAGTCTGGAAAGAGAGTCGTATGCGAATCTGCTGCCACATCACGATGATCAACCTCCCTCGAAGCACAGCCGTCATCCTTCCGAGCTAATCCCATTTCTGGACTTTCGTGGCATGCCCCCATAGACGTGGTTCCATTGTTTGCGCCGGCTCCGATTATCTCTAACGGAAATCAGCCAACAACATGGCAAACAAAACCGGACGAGTAGCCATGGACGCCAGTTTGTCCAGCCTGAACTCAGCTGACAATGACACATCTGCGACTTCAAGCGCCCATATCGACTCCCAACAATCCAAATGGACTTCAACCGCCACTTCGTTAACTACGTCACCGATACAGTCTAGAGATCCATCACCAACGCGTCCTTCCGCTAAGTCAGGAAGAACGAGTCGTGCTTCCACATCATCAGCTAGGTCGCGCAAGAACAGTTTCCAAGATCCCAGTCCGTCCAGAGCTAGATCTAATGTACTTACACCCTCTACGACTCCTCGACAACAACTTTCTTCCAACACAACGCCCTCCCTCCCTCCTCCCACCACGCCGTTGACTGCTCTGCGAGCTCCTGTTCCACAGAAAGCCTCTGTCGTCTCCGAATTGTCCAAGGACACGCCTCGGTGGCCTATTTCTCCTCGGCTGAAGTCACCACCACCTCACATTGGTCGGCCTGCAGTACCAGGCTCGTCGGGCAAGAACGAGCAAGACACACCCGCCATAAATGTTCAACGAGCGACACCTTCGCCGCACGTGGAATCTGCTTCGCAGTCTACCTCCGAAAACGAGACGGAAGAGCCGCACCTGTCGTCTGGTATGAGGACTCCGGCTCGTGGTCCAAGTAATGGATCGTCTACCCTGGAGACGGTCCAGGAAGTCAGCCAACCGAATACGCCACGTCCGGGAATAGACGTTGCTATTGAAAAGCTGGCCGAGACTGTCGCAGCTCAATCATCTTCGCAAACCAAGGCTTCTGGGAACAAGGCGAAGAAGTCCGGATCTAGTCAAAATGCCACGAACAGTGAGAGCGGTAGCGAGGGCGGAAATGTGAAGACGAACCAGAGAAGGACGAGCACTGCAGCTCCGCCTTCGCTTCATAGCCGACAATCTAGCACGGCTCTCAAGTTTGGCGGCAAGGGACCGACCTCCGCCGAAAGTTCGTCGCGAAATATGACGGTTGAGACGGAGGAAATTCGGGACCTCCAAGGAATCTCATTAGCCCCCAGTACGCGAGGCCAAGGAGGAAATGGAAGTCTTCGAACGAAACCAAGTTCGGAGACAATAAAACCCAAGAAGGACAAGAAGAAGCATCCGAGAAAGCCTGCTTCTGTTGCTTCTGGCAATGGTGAGCCACTTTGCACTTACGGAGCGTTTAAGACTCGACATAACCAGTCGATACAATCTCTTACATCATCACCATCTGTTTTTTCACTTCCTATGTACGGTCAAGGACCGCATGTCCAGTCTCTTACCAGCACCGATTCCCGCTCAAAAGAACCGAGCTGGGCTACAAGTGTCACCTCTCAGTTTACAAGCATACTAATGAACATATCTCCTCCAGCTTCCTCGAAAGCCGATATCTTCGAAGCCAAAGTTGCTAGCGCGGTGGAGGAGGCTAACTCATCAGACTCGGACGAAACCTTTGTGTACGATTCGAACCCCCCTGATATAGGCGAACGTCCTCGTCGTTACCACTCCCGCACACCGAGTGCAACCTCTATGGCTAGCCAGGTTGATCGAAATGGTATGCGGTCAATTACTGGAATGTTGGAAACCGGTCCCCCTAATATCCCTGTAAAGAAGAACATGAAGTTCGTAAATACTTACACAAGCAGCGGGACTGACGGTCCCCTCGGAGATGACGATGGGCGAGGTACGGGTCGGAGTAATGCTGGCTCTGCACGAGGGACCGGTCGCCACCATCACCACCCCGGCCGCTGGGGTCGAAACAACGGCAACAACCATCTCTCATTGTTTGATAATGAGTCTCCCTTTCCCAATGCGGCAAAGTCGAAGCTTGCCAGCAATAATTCGAGGCAGCCATCTAATCCTCCAAGCCCGAGGTTTAATACTGGTCGAGGTTGGGCATCTAGCAAACGACAGATGACGTTACCTGGTACCTATGATATGGACGACACAACTACGGGCGCCGACGATGAGAGAACACCTCTAATTAATGGTCCAGCCCGATCTATCAGGTCTACTCGAAGCCGACGAAACCCGCAGAGAAACGTAGAGTCGCAAACGTACCAGCGAAATCCTTCATTTTTGAATCGTTTTGCAAGCTGTTTAGTCCTCACTATAATGCTATTGGTTGTCCTTTCGGGAGCGCTCGCATTCATGTTCGCAACATCTCAGCCGCTCACTGATATCGAACTAGTCAAGATTGGCAACGTCTTGGCCAGTGAGCAGGAATTAATGATGGACATTACCGTGAAAGCGCATAATCCCAACGTTGTTGTTGTAATGATAGATACCGCCGACCTTGAGATATTCGCGAAATCTCCGCACGCCGGCACCGACTCGGAATGGTGGCGGCACCCTAGTGGAGATGAGTTTGGCACTTTAGACGACCCTAAGAACGACCCGCCGGTTATCAAGTTGCCGGGTGATGTGGACGACGAGAATCCGCCTCCCGAAGATACTTCGCCGAACATGCGCCTTGGAAACGTCGTTGTGTTCGACAGTCCCTTGACTTACGAGGGATCATTCTTCCAATCGGGCATTTCCACCTCCACAGGATCGCTCCGTTTAAGTCGACCCGGCAATAGCACCGATAGTGGAACCGAGCGCTGGGAACGCATCATATCGGACGAGTTCACCTTGATTGTTAAGGGAGTTCTGAAATACTCTTTACCTCTTAGTCAGAGGATTAGAAATGTGGCGATCTCCGGCAAGACGATTGTGAAGCCGAATTCCGCGAATAATCCATCTTTACGACCGAACGAGACTGCAATTGCGATACAATAGTATCAACGACATGGGCCACACCAGCCCACAATTCACACTACCCTTTTATTTGTTTCTTTTGACACGATTCTGTATATGGAGCGGGTATGGCATGGCATACAGGAGCTCAGGCGTTGGATCTTTGAACATCAGCATACATTAAGGTTGAAAGCCTTGCACCCCTGTTACGGATTAGACGAACGAGCTCGTCTGTTTTTTTAGGTGTTATTTGGTACATTTGATTTTTCCGAAGCTCAGAAAGAATGGTTCTCTGGAAGCTTCTTTATCTTCAACACAGAAGGGCATACCGGCACCTAAGGGGGCCGAATCAAAATACACTGCATAGGATGGACATACAAAAGCATAGCCCCAAACCAAGGACCTCTGATTGAGAGGTCCTTTTTCTACTCCTCTTTTTGATCCCTTCGACAGAAGAATGGGAGAATATGGAGGAGCAGTATTTTTATTTTATTTTATTTGGTATTTTACGAAACACGGACATTAGACGGAGGGCGGCGACCACTATTACCATTACACTACTACTTTACGTACTCTCGGCACCAGATACCCAAGACAGCAGAACGGGGTCCGCATTTGTACTTGTTATGGATTATGAAAGATAAGGAGGGGGGCTTTGTAAAGAAAGAAACCTTTTAATATAATGAAAGGTCTGCTTGCAGTGGCAGACGATTGATATTACTATGAGGGGAAATCCTAGGTGGTTATGTGATCTGTGATGTGATTCCTGTCTGGTTCAAGTGTAGCTGTCGGTGCTAGAAAATTTGTCTAGCTGACGTGGTTTAGTAGTTGTGGGGAACGGCCGAGGAAAAGGGGAGATGGTGATCGATCCTATCGTAGTTTGAAGGTTCTCTTGGCCATAAGGTAATCTAGGCAACAGCTTCAACACGTACACGTAAATGCCTACTGTAGATGAAGCTCTGGTCAGCAAAAATTGCTCTTAGCCTATGAAGATGAAGAATCGCTAATATGACGTATATAGTAAGCCATGTTCAAGACAGGCAAATCAGACCAAGGGAGAACCACTCAATGATATTTTGACCATGTTAGCATCGTTGACACATGGCAAAGGATAGGCTAAGTACCAAACTTGTCATATACTCTTAAATTGTTTTCGAGACAATCAGTTTATAGACTCTATCTACAGCATTCTTCTCTTGGAGAAAAAAAAACATAATTCAAGTGTTCAAAGGCCAAGACGAAGGCGACATACGACACCATCGTCAGCCTCTGATGGTTCTATACCACGTTCGACTACGGGAGAGGAGAATATAATAAACCCCGAACTAAGGATTATACTCTGGGCTTTCTATTGCGTTAGCATTATCATCGAAATTACTCGATAACGGTCAGCGCCCACGGTAGGGCATGCTTAAACCCGTCCTATCCACGGGACGTGAGGTTTGAATTACATACGAGAGGGGGCTGAATCCAAGTACTACGTAGGGTGACATCGCCCTGGAGCTCGGCTGCCCTATAGGCGGATCATCCCATCCGCATCCCGCTATACCCCATCCGCGACGCGACCCCTGCCTCCTCCTCCGGGTCGGGGGATACGGTTTCACAACAGCAGCGCATTCTCGACGACGGAACCTTTTTTTGTCCATGAACCCATGTGGCGTAAAAATAATATATTCGCTGTTGTTTCGAGACGAATCGTGTATGGTTTCGAAACAGCAGATCGATGATCTCCCGTCTTTCGGTTTCGAATGAGTAAAGCAAATATGTCGTGGGTGATAGGGCAGCCCTAACTAGGTACACCTTCGCATGAATGCTAGCCGCCACCCTATCTGTTTACGGGGCCGCGCTACGCCGCTCAGGTGCATTCGGTTAGCTTAGCCTGGACCGTACGTAGGTCAAGTCGACCCCCTCTGACCAAACACGCAGCGCGGCCTTCCAGCTGAAGGTCATTACTCCGCGCTGAGAGGCCTTGATTATAAAGACATGTCCGATAATACAGCCACGTCCGTATATAAAGTCCCTGCAGGACTAATCCGTACCTTGTTGGAGCGGCTGAGAGCGGTCAGTCCTTTCTTCTTTTCGTTGGTTATTATATAGCTGTTAGGGTTGGCTTGTGGGCGGCTGATGTGAAACAACATTCTGTGATATTTTTTACCTTTCCTTCAGCTGTTGGTCGTGATTGTAGAACTGTTGTGCTATGCTATGCTATAGTACACGAGCACTATACGTAGACTCGGGCTTGACTAACACATACCGCTTTCCCAGCCCTTCGGAATGGACCAGGCGAATCTAGCCGCCGCGTGGCTGTCCTTCGCGGCGACGGCCGTTGGTCTAGGCGGTTTGATCTCGCAGGTATTTCCCCCCTCCCCCACCACTCCTCTCCTCTGTTAGCGAATTCCAAAAGTACCTACCTATACGTACAAACCCTCCCCCCCCCCTTTTGCCAAACTAACACACACCAAAAAAGGCAAGCGCCATAAACGACCAGCTCGACCCGTACCACGCCAACCGCACGGCCGAGTACCTGGGGATATGGTTCCAGCGGCAGCAGCGGTTCCCCTGGTGGCGGATCACGAAGCCGCCGCCGCTGGGGCCCGTGATCGCGGCGCGCATGGCGGACGGGTTCTGCGGCGTCAACGACCTGCACATCACGCGCATCCCCGTCGTGGGCCCGGGGAAGGCCGGCTGGAGCATCTTGCTCGCCATGTTCAACCAGGAGGCGCCCAACCTGCCGGCGGCGCGCGGCGCTGACGCGGCGGAGAAGGGGTCCCTGGCGAGTGAGGGGAGTGTGGTGGGGGGAGAGGAGGTGGGGGGTGCGAGCTGGATCAAGCTGGAGCGCAGGCCGCTGAAGAAACATCAGAGCCACGCGTGCATTGTCGTCTCCCGCACGACGCTGATCACCATGCTGGTCGTCACGAACGCGCGCCCCGTGTTCCAGTACAGCGACGCCACGGGGTTCCGGGCTGGGTATGCGTCGTACTGCGGGCAGTGGTGTAAGCTCCCCCTTTTCCTCCCCCTTCCCAGCGAGCGTTGAAACCCCCCTAACCCGTTCTTCCGCCGAAGACTCGGCTAACCCGCCCCAGACATAACCTGGCCCATCGGCCAAGAAGCCATCGTGAAGTTCGCGGCGCACGACTCCATCGGGAGCTCGGAGGTGCTGCCGCGATCCTTCACGCAGCGCGTCGACGCCTGCGGGCGCATGGTCTCCGGCGTCATCTCCTCGTCCGACTCCGCCGCACTCGGCTTCTGCGGTCGCAAGCCCGCGGGCCTGTACCGGCTGGAGCACTCCCCGAAAGGGTTCCAGGGCGCGCACAGCGGGCGGCACCTGTACAACATGATGGGCGGGCGGGCCTTCGAGGTGGACTTCCTGTCGGCGCGGCCCGTCCCCGACGGCCACGAGCCGGCGGACGCGGCGGCGGTCACTCTGCCCGGGAAGGAGGACGGGAGGCCCACCGTGAAGGTCTACATCCCCGCGCGCGAGCGGGAGGTGCTGAACACGGCGCTGGACAGCCTGCCCTGGACGTCGCTGTCGTGGAGCGCGCACCGCGGCATGCGCGACCTGCTGCTCGCCTTCGGCAAGCCCGTCATGGACCGGCACCGCGCCCGCCTCGCGGCCCTGCTGCGGGAGACCGCGGCCCTGCGCGCCGCCGCCCTGCGCCTGCGCGGCTGGGACCCGCACTTCGTGCGCGAGAACATGGGCCACATGGCCGCGTCCGCCGTGCTCTCCGGCGGCGGCAACTCGGGCGACTCCGTCCGCGTCGTCACGGACATCGCCGCCGTGTGCGTCGGCGGCGCGGTGCACAGCCTCGACCAGGTGGCCTTCTGGCGCCGCGACCACGCGGACGGTGGCGACGGCGACCTGGACCCGGAGGCCGTGGTCGCCTTGACTAAGTTCTTCGTGCTGGAGTGGAGCCAGGAGTTCGATTATCAGCTGTACCATCATCTGCCTATATCTTTGTACTTCGGCTGAGCTGGAGCGTGTACCTATGGGGGAGCTAGGCGTTGGGTGGCAGCCCTTTGTGCTATGAAGATACGATATCATACCTATGAAACGATGATACCTAGGTTCGCATTGCTTGGGGTGGTTTATAGTACTTGGCGAGTTTTAGATACCTACCTTCCAAACCATTATTACCATTTCTGCTCCGAGGAAGTCTCGTAAAAAATCTCGTACAAATCTCCATCGCTTTTTACTTAGGAAAGATTCTGGCAAGTGTAGATGGCTTGCAACAACGCAAGAACTTGAAGATGGGTTCGTTACGGATTTCGTCTCCTCTTAATGACACGACAACTCAAGGAATAAGAAAAGCATATCAAATAAGGCGAGCGAAGCCATCAATTCCTATCATAAGTTCAAACATCCCATCCCATACGCAGTATCCCTAAGCACCTTTTCATTCCCTCCTCCTCAATGTAACTCCGCAGCCACAAGCTTCAAAACCTCCTCAACACTCTTCCGCGCATTCCGCGGGTTCTTCGCGACCGCCTGCCAGACCTCCCCATGTCTAGGCTCAACACCAATACACTTGCTAACGACCTCCTCCCTCTTCTCCGGCGTGCCGTGCTCGAGCAGGAATTTATAGTACCAAGCCCAGCTGTCGCCAAGATCCGAGTCCCTGACGAGCGCCTTCTCGAACCAGTTCTGCGCCTTCTCGAGCCTGCGCTCGCCCCAGAAGATGCGCGCCACGGCCGTCAGCAGCGCGGGGTCGTTGTCGACCTCCTTGATGGCCTCGAGGGCGCGGGGCTTGCGCTGGGGGCGCGTCGTCAGGTGCCAGATCTTCTCGCTCCAGAGCACGCCCTGGTCGGGTTTGGGCACGTCGCGGAGCGCGCGCTCCATGAGGGACTCGGCCTGCTTCGTGTTCTGCGCCCGCCGCTCCACCCGCACCGACTCGCACCACAGCTCCGCCGACTTGGGCACGGCGAGGCGCGCGCGGTCGAGGACGGAGCGGGCCTTGGGGAGCTGGCCGAGCTTCTCTTCTAGGCGGGAGTAGAGGAGCCAGAGGGGCACGGATTTCGGCACCGCCTTCACTCCCGTGCTGTAGGCTTCGCGGGCTTGCAGCGGCTTGTCTAGGTCTTCGTAGATCTGGCCTTTCATCATCCAGAGCTTGGCGGAGGCGGGGAAGAGGTTGAGAGCTTGTTGGACGAGGTCCAATGCTGCATCGAGGTCATCCAGCTGCCATTCGAAGGCAGCGCTCTTCATCCAGACACGGTCAGTCGGTGCTTCTTGACGAGCTGTCCTCAGAAGACCCCGTGCCTGTTCAATCTGGCCGTTCTCGGCTTCCAGCTTGACGGCTGCTAGCCAAATATCCTCGTTGTTCGGGTTTTGCTTGAACGCTCTCGCCAAGACACGCCGAGCGTTGTCGATCTCCCCGGCTTGCCATTTCTCCTTTGCGAGCATCATCCACAGGACTTCACTACGAGGCACGGCGTTGACAGCCTTTTCAAGCACTTGCCACAGGTCCTCCTTTGATCCATGGTTTCGCTCGAGATCTGCAGCTGCCAGCCATATTGTCTTGCTTGTAGGGAATACCCGAAGCGCGTATGCGTATATTGCTCGAGCTGTTTCGTACATGCCCCGATTGATACTCCCGCGGGCGTCGTCTAACCAAGTATCTTTGCGATCGTCGTCCTCATCAAGGCCGTAGCCGAGAGTTTCCCGGATAATGGCACAGCAGGTGATTATGGCACCCTCCTGTTCGCATTTCTCCGCCTCTGTAATCCATTCCTCCCGTTTTGGCATCGCGGACTCCTTGACGAGAACTTGCGCAGCACGCTTCATGACGTTGACCTTTTCACCCTGGCCAAGCTGTTCTTGTAATCGCGCAGCTGCTATCCAAATCTCGTGGGATGTTGGACAATGTTTACGAGCCTTGTTCAGCACCTTCTGCGCATTCTCTGGTGACTCAAGCCTAGCCAGAGCCAGCCAGAGATCCACCGACAATGGGATAAGCTCCGTAGCTTTCGCTAACAGTAGCCTAGCATCGTCCGGGTCTTCTTCCAGGTTGACCGCTTCCTTCCATAATGCCTCGGACTCGGGCGTATGATCTAAAGCGTGTCGTATAACTCGTTTCTTAGATCTAGAATCGTCTTCCAGTTTCATTGCTTCAACCCATAGCCGCACCGAGCGGTTGTTTTTCTGGATTGCCTGTGCGGCGATGACCTTGGCGTTGCGTCCCTCGTTCAGTCGAATGCTTTCAAGCCACACATCCTCGTTTTTAGGACAATGTTCACAGCCTCGCGCTATAACATTCCGAGCTGCTACTATCTTTCCGGCAAGTTCCTCGAGACGAGCCGCAGCCACCCAGCCGGGCCCATTGTTCGGGTTGGTTTTGATGACCGATTCGAGTAGTTCTCTGACTCTGTTGATATCGCCTACTTGAGCTGCGCTGTCTGGTAGTTGGGATTTTGCGAGGCTGGTTAGATAGCCTTTAGGGTCGACGCTTGTAGCACTCCCTGATGTAGCATTTCCGTTTTGTGACGCTTGGTCGAGCCTGACTTGAAGAACCTTGTCTCTGGCCTGTCCAATCTTGGCAAAATTTGTCATTGTTCCATCTTGTCCACTCGAACCACCTGTTGCCGATGCTACGCCGTCGTCAGCCACGGTAGATCCAAGCTCGCCAGCGCTTCCAGCAGCGGCTAATACACTATCCGGAACAGCGTAGAAGCGCTGCTGTCTAGCCTGCTTGCTCCGCCTATTCTTTCCTGTGAGATCTCCGACTTCAGGTAGTGCAGCCCATTCGTCTTCGGTGACGCTTTCTAAGCCCCTCTTCAGGTCGGCGAACTGCTGTTGGATTTTGGGGTTCTTGCGCTCGTATTCTTCTTGTTCTGATTTTTCGCGGGCTTCCCTAATCGCATAAAATAATCGTCGGTAATCTGTCCAAGCTAACTTCGGGATGAACTATGAACTAGCTGGGGGTAGAATGAAGGAATGGAGAAAAGAACTAACCTTCTAGCTCTCCGCCGCTTGTCCATCTTCTCATCTATCTCTCGGTATATCCGGTCGGCCTCGTCATCATCTTTGTCGTATACTCCACCGGCGAAGAGACCGACCTCGTTGTCCGGATCTTGGTATCGCTCATCGTTTTCATCATCGTCATCTTTCTTTCCTGTCGCGGCGGCCGCTGCATCGCCAAATCCTAGTTGCGCCGCTCGTTTCGCAAGAGCCTCCTTGATCTGATCTTCGGAAGGTCCCTCTCTGGCCGGACCTAAATCTGAGCGCGTGGTAAAACCTGTGGCGCCACGTCCTAAACCGGCAACATAGTTCTCTGGAGCCGGCTGGCTTAAGAAATCGCGTCTTCCTGTCATTGTAACCAGTCGCAAGGTCAGTCCGTAATGTCTCGGTAATTGTACAAAGTAGTTCGATATAACAGTCAGCTTCGCGATAAAGGGTGTTTATGTGACTTGAGGAAGATGTTTAAGTTGATTTTGTTGATTTTGTTGAGTTTGAAGTGAAATCGAGAGCAGTTAAAGAAAGAAAGCACGAAGCTGGGCAACAGACTAGGCTAGCCTTGGCATTAAATAAATGTAACTACCTAGGTACGTACTTAGGTAGGGGGGCCACGTCTACAGGGATCCGGATAACGATAAGCAACCGCTACTGTGTACACCAAAAATTTAGAAAAAAAAAAGTTCCCAATTGCGATCGCATTGCCCCTCTGCCCCTCTACACACATGTAGGTAGTTTTCAAGCACGTCGCGCGCATTCTTCTACGAAACCGACAACATTTGATCGACCGATCCAAATCGGCGGTTACGGACAAATATGGGAAAGGCGAAAACATCAAAGCGCGGAGGCGCAAGTTCGACTCCCTACGAACGACCATCCAAGCACGCAGCGGCAGCAGCCAATAATGTCTTCAAATTCAGCAAGGACTTTGGACAGCACATTCTCAAGAACCCGGGTATCGCAGAGACCATAGTTAATAAGGCGAATCTGAAGCCAACAGATACTGTCCTCGAAGTCGGTCCCGGAACCGGAAATTTGACGGTAAAAATATTGGAGCAGGCGAAGAAAGTTATCGTGAGTTTTCATCATATGCGGAGCTTATACGGAGAACCATTGGACTAATTGTAGCTACGAATAGGCAGTGGAAATGGATCCTCGAATGGCCGCCGAGACAACGAAACGTGTACAGGGGAAACCAGAACAGAAAAGACTCGAAGTCTTACTAGGAGATGTGATCAAGACCACGCTCCCCCAATTCGATGTGTGTATCTCGAATACACCTTACCAAATCTCGTCGCCTCTAGTATTCAAACTACTCGCCCTACCAAACCCCCCGAGGACTTGCGTCCTCATGTTTCAGCGCGAATTCGCCTTGCGCCTCACTGCTCGCCCAAACGACCCTCTCTACTGCCGTCTATCGGTCAATGCTCAATTCTGGGCGCGTAAGTCACCTCCAACTCAGTGCCTCGAAATGTATACTGGTTCTAACCGTCACAGGTATAACACACATCTTAAAAGTCGGCAGGAACAACTTCCGACCACCTCCGCAGGTCGACTCCAGCGTGGTGAGAATCGAGCCCAAGCTCGGATCCGACCGCCCGAACATCAGCTTCACTGAATGGGACGGCATGCTGAGAGTGTGTTTCAACCGAAGAAACAAGACTCTCAGGGCTTCATGGCTCGGAAATAAGGAAGTCCTCGCCATGCTAGAGAGGAACTATCGTCTCTGGTGCGCCACGAACGATATCCTAGTCGACGATACTGTACTCGACGAGGATGACGAGGCTGACGATATGGCGGTCGACGAGAACGTGCCGTCAAGCGCCGGAGACGAAGGCGAGTGGGGCGGCATCATGGATGTCGATGGAGCGGACGACAACACACCCTCGTTCTTCCAGGAGTTAAAGGCGGCAGGGGCCGAAATACCGAAGACGAAGAGCAAGCGGAAGAAGACGAGAGTCGCTCTATTGATCAAGGAGAAGGTTCGTAAGGTCCTCGAAGACGTGACGGAGCTTGCCGACAAGAGAAGCGGGAAGTGCGACGAAAACGACTTCCTTCGCCTTCTCGCCGCTTTCAACGCAGAGGGGATTCATTTCTCGTAGTTCACCGTGCTCTCTGGTAACATTTGCATGATTTATGACTATCAGGCGTTTAGGGACTACGGCTTTTACGCATAGGGTTGGGGAGCTCGGGCGTCCAGGCGGCAGGCACGCAATATTACTACGGAATGGGCCGTAACATGTCACTTCATAACAGGCGTGTCTACTATCCTACGAAGTTCTTCCGATGAGAGAATAAGTATTAGACACTTAATACGTATAGACGATCAATCGCACAGAACAGCCAGTGTTCGATCATTCCGATAATCCCCGAATCCTAGGTTAGACTCCTCGTGCCAATCTGGAATGATGCCCTCACCCATCAGACTTGGTTCATTTTCCGCCGCCGCCGAACCAGCTCGAGATGCCACTCTTGGCCTTGGACGCCTCGGCCTCGACCTTCTTGTCGAACTCGTCCACCTTCTTCTGGGCGGCAGACTTGGCGTCCTTTGCGTAGGCCTCGGCCTCGGCGGCGGCCTTTTGCAACTCGTTCTGCGTCTTGCTATACTGTTCGCTGAATGTCAGGCAAACCGGAAGGGACGGTTATGACAATGTGGCTGCGCTATTACTTACAGCACTGTCGACTTTTGCGCCGGCTTGTGCGCCGTACTTCTCCGCATCCTTCTTAGCTTGCTCTCCCCGACCGGGCAACTCCGACTTGAATTGGGTAGAGACTCTGTGCGCATCGGCTGTTTCGCATTGTTAGTTAATGCCCGACACTTCCACGTCGAGAACGATAGCCCGAGGTGGGTTATTCAAGGGCGATAGTTGAAAATCATCTTACCTTCAGCTTTCTTCTGGGCGACTTTGGTATCGCCACCCGCGCTGTATAAGTAGTATCCGACACCACCGGCGGCGGTTAGGCCGAGGACGAGGGGTACTCTAGATCTCGACATTGTGATTTGCTTGTTGAGTACGTTGCGTGCTGTAAAAATGGAAGTAGGCAACTGGTTGAATGGTGAATAGCTTTAGGTAGATATTTGAATGTTCTACTGAAGAGAGCTACTCGGGTGTTGAGGATTCAGAGTTACAAGATGGAAAGTTATTGGACGTCAAGACTAAAGGAAAAAGGTCTTAAAATTATTAAACTACCTAAGTCCTATATGTAGGTAGTAACTACGTACAAGGCCGTCACAGACAAACGAACGTACGACTTTAAGGTCTCAGGTGTGCTTCCCTATTCGATTTCGATGGCGATTCGCTCGAGTGGTTACGGTTACTTGATGGTTTCTGGCTATTGTCACAAGATACATGACGTAGCCCATATTCAATGTGAAGGTGGGGAGAAAGGCGTAACAATGAGGAGAGACTTTAGAGTGACTTGTGTTTTATACTCAGCCTTATGAGAGGTCTAGGTTGCCTTTAAGTACCTTGAGTCTAACTCCAATCTGTGATTCGAGAATGCCGACCCCACATGGCTGGAGCTCTACAAACGGCAAGCACGTTACCTAGATCAGCGTTTCCAACAGGCCAGGCCAGGCAGGCTAAACGTTTCTGACTGCCTGACTGGCTAATTGAACAAAAGCAGCCTGACTGGACTGGCCTGAC